>MDKI01132532.1:0-28151 GCA_005239505.1 Nicotiana paniculata
TTACAGCTCAAACGCCCGGCTATAGCCAGGTTCACTCCTTTTTGACTCTTGAGCGTATTTTTTATGTTTATGCATCCATTTAGCTCGCTTCCATCTCCAATTCACCTACACATGAAATAGACTCCATTATGCACATACGACGTGTATTTTTATCATTAACGCACATAAAATATAAGGGACATAATACTTTAAACCATGAATTATAGCCACACATCAGTAATCGATGTCCTTATGTTTGATATTTTTGAGAATTCAGATACAATCTTTTATATTTGAAGATCAATTTATTTGTCTAATTCCTTTAAAACTTTTGATGAAGTTCCATAGTCCGGAAACAAATAATTATGATTCTATGCTCTATCACTTTTTCTATCAAGAAACATAAGTGCATGGTACTGCAAAATCACTTAAAGTCTTATAAACTGAAGCTATCAGTTAGTATTATTTTGTGGAAAGTGAAATGATCCCACATCAATTATCCATTCAAAACTACTCTTGCACTGCTCTTCTAGCAGTATCTTCTTCTGCTTTCATCTTCCTCTCACATCTTCTCTTCTTATAATCAGCTTCTGGCTTTTTCTGAATTAGTTCAGCTGTCTTTTCTGCTGATATTCTGTCACACTTGTCCTTTCTGCTTTGTTCTCATTTCCTTCCTCTATGGATCATATGGCCAATCTTGTCCAACAAGGAGAAATTCCTTGCACATGCAAGCCCGATGGCAAGCACTGATGCCCAGTGGTTTCTATGCCCCAAGTTTCCAGTAACCCCAAACTCCCTTGGAGAGCTCATCTCTGTATTTTGCTAACTTCTCTTGCCATTGATATTGATTTTCTCCAACTGCTTTTGTCGCAGACTTCATAGCTTTTCCAGCCATTATTCCTGGAGAAAAATAAAAATAATTTTTCTTCAAGTATTTACATTGTCAAGTTTCGGGTAAGATGGGAATGAAAGTAAAAAGACGTTAATCATTTGACTTGTGCTGTTTTTTTTATCAGCCGCGTACAAAATCAATAACATTGTACAGAGTTTTTTCCAATAACACACTATTAGATAATTTTATGTTTCACACTTTCATCTATATATTAGGAAACTCATTTTGGGGAATAATGTTCCATGTATACCTGTCCGACTTGAGCTGTAGTTGTCGTCACTATAATGTCTGCTGATAAAAATAAAATACAGAAAGTTCCACTAATTAATATTCCGTTTGGACAAATTCAATTACCATTGCTATGAATTTGCTTCAAAACAAACTGCAACACTGACTCAAGTTTCGAACAGAATATAAAATAAGTTTCTAAAGTTTCACAAACACTTCCTCTAATCAAAGTCAACAGTCAGTCTTTCGGGTACGCCACCTCCTAGAATAGCAAGATCTTTCTTATTAGAGCAATTCTTACTTTTCTTCCGTCGCTTTCCTATAATGTTAAAAAACAACATGCGAAACAAACAGGTGAAGGTATAGAAACTGATTCCGCATTATAGACACATCAACCTGGAAAACAACTCCTCGCTAGGACTTGACAACTTTGAAATGTATCTCCTACAAAGGCTGAATGATTAAATTCTTCCGAAATCTTAAATTCAGCAACACATTCCTTGAATATCTGATAGTTCAAATAACTAACTTAATGCATAAAAACAGTAGTAACAAAAAGAGTGAAGTAACAAAAAGAGAGAAGTAATTAATTGACTATAATATCTGTGTGGATCTTTATTTATTTGTGTTGCAGTTGATTGGCAAGGTCATTTATAATCATGGGATCACTCAGATGCAATAAATTATACTTTTTCGCTTTAATCAAACCAATAGCAGTTCTTTTTCACCCATCTTTTTATTATTTCTCTTATTTGAGCTAAAATAGATTCTCTTACTCAAGGCTTCGAGTGATATAAAATGTAATGTTTTTCAAGGAAAAGAATACGATTTAAAATAAACAGCAAGAGTAAGCTTGGAATCACGTAAGTCTAATAAACGTCATAAGAAAAATATCATAGAGTTCAATGAAAGAAAAGCAACACCAAACCAGAACATATAACAAAATTATGAATCAGTTCTAAAACCCTATAACATAGGAAATCAAATACTACTGGCATTAAAAATAAGTGAGTGAATGGATAATTGTCCTACCTCATGTGCTTTTACTTCTTCAACTCATCTCCAAAAATAGATCTAAGGCCTTAACAGATAAAATCAATCAAAAGGTAGATCAATATAACCAGTTCTAAAGCATAGGTCCCAAAAATTCGATTTAGACATATTCAATTGTTTCTCCATTTATTTTAGCTGAAGTGGAATTCCAAAAAAGGTATACAATTCATTAGTAAGGACATACTGTATATAGTACTTCATGGAAATAAACCTTGAAATTATTCCGGTGGTCGATTATGTCAGGAAAGAAAGAGAATTAGTTATAAACAGTAGTTGAGAAACAAAAATGTCCCAAGAATTAGGGGAGATCAAATCAACTCCTCTACCAGCTACACAGTGCAGTAGTATATTGTCCTGTGTTTTATATGGCTCTAAATTTATTTATAAACTATTCTTCTTGAGCCATTCATTGAGGCCGTTTTTCTTTTTGTTAACTTCTTTCCAGTCCCTGAATATTCTTTTTGTTGCTGCCATAGATACCATTTTCTTTCATGTTGAAAGATCCAGATACAGAACCTTTGGAAAAACTTTATGAAACATACCATGGTGGGGACATTAGCATTCAGGTAAAGTCTGACAAGAATTTGCTATGTCCTATATCAATCTGTTTCAGCTTTCTTGTTTTGATGTCTATTTTATACCAATGCAGTATTTGGCATCTGTAGACATTTCGAGAGGATATTTACACAAGTCTCTATCTGCCACAGTGGAGTTCATAATTGAAAACGAAAAGGGTCTGGACCTGATCTCTCTTTCTTCTTTGTCTTTTGTATGGTTTGTCTATATGTTCTCATGTACATGAAAAGCACTAAATCGGCCTTCCTGTAATGTCTAATTCAAAAAATCTTCCAGAGAAACCTATTTCTCCTGAAATGGTCATGTTTTATGTCACCCAAGACACACAGAGGCATTCACTACTTCCAGAGCTAAAATCAGGTCGCACTTGTTTATTTTCTTCTTCTTTTTTGGATTAGTACTCAGGTTCACTTGTTATAGGAAATTCTCATATTTTATATAATTATTATCAATTCATTTACAAATACAATACAATACAATAAAAATATAATCAATAGTAATATTTACTCAAAAGCCAAAACAATTCTAAAAATCAGAACAATATTTTGTAAATACCTAATAATTCCACCATGTCTAGCTTCATCTCAAACTAAATTACAAAAAACTTCTTTATACGCAATATTTCTAGCTTCATTCGTTATTCGGCCATCATCATCATAAACTAAAATCTTCAACCCTTTTCTGCTTGTCACGTGTGAAAGAGCAGCATACAATTGTCCATGAGTAAACACTGGCTTCTTCAAAAATAATCTCACATGAGACAATGACTGACCTTGACTTTTATTAATTGTCATGGCAAAAGATACAACAACTAGATATTGTCTTCACCGGAACTTAAAAGGTATTCTTGCATCTGATGGTGTCAACGTCATTCTCGGGATAAACACTTTTTGTCCAGCCATATTACCAGATAAAGCATTAGCTTCAATAACCCGATTTTCAAGTCTTGTGATGATCAACCTTGTACCATTACACAATCCTGATGACTGGCCAATATTTCTCAGCAACATCACAGGAACACCAACCTTCAAAGTGATAGAGTGATTTCGAATTCTAGAATATTTAATACTATTTAGGAATTCAGGTGTATGTACGTGCTCCAAAGCTGAAAAAGAATGAACAGACATACAAACCGTATCAGAACTCAAATATGTCTTCTCAGGACTATAATTGAGTGAAACCATATATTCATTAACTGACTCCACCATATCAAGAGTCGGAGCAAGAATTGCTCTTTGCTGGAGGTAATCAATGTCACTGGAATGGCTAAAGAAATTTGGATATGTACTTTCAACAATTGCTGATATTGGATCATCACAATTATTTATGAGAAGATCATCAGGGATTTAGACTTTCTCAATGCCATCAATGGAACTCCCAATCCTTCCATCACCGATTGCCAAAATCCATTCAATTTTTTTAACTCATCCAAATGTGCATCTAACTGATTGTGATGACCCAAAAAAAGTCATCTTATGTTTTAGAACTCTATTTTACGCTCTTTAGCATTAAATATCTCATTTTTACCCTCTTCAATTTGCATGCACAGTCCGAGCGTGTTTCCGAAAAGCTTTTATGTTGAAAGTTGATGAAAATAATAATTTTTGCCTTAAAAATCGATTTTAGTTGACTTCGGTTAACGTTTTGAGTAAACGGACCCGGAGCCGTATTTTGACGGTCTTGGTGGGTCCAAACTAAAATATGAGACCTGGGCGTTGCCCGGAATCGAATTCTGAGGTCCCTAGCTCGAGATATAAATTTTTGTTAAAAATTGAAAGACTGAAAATCTAATGATTTTAAGAATTTGGTTAATGTTTGATATTGTTGGTATCGGGTCCGTATTTTAATTTCAGAGCCCGTTATAAGTCCAAAATAATATTTATACCTTATCTGTGAAATTTGATGAGAAACAGATTTGATTTGACGTGATTCGGACGTCCGGTTGTGAAAATAGGAATTTTAAAGTGTTCTTGAGAATTTCATATGATTTGGTGCTAAATTCGTAGTTCTAGGTGTTACTTTGGCGATTTGATCGCACGAGCAAGTTCGTATGATGTTTTTAGACTTGTGTGCATGTTTGGTTTGGAGCCCCGAGGGGTCGGGTGAGTTTCGAATATGCTACATAGTGATTTGAAACAAAAGAAATTGTTGTGTTCTTCAGTTCTTGTTGCAGGCCTCTGATCTCGCAATTGCGAGATCAGGCTTCGCATTTGCGACCGCTGTTGGGTTCACATTTGCGAGCTACTCATCGCAAATGCGAAGAGTAGCTGGGCCAAGCAGTCCTCGCATTTGCAAGAAAATCTTCGCATTTTGCGAAGTTGGTCAAGGGAAGAGGTTCTTCGCATTTACGAAGAAGATGGGTTGCAATTTCGATCCCAGTTTCACATTTGCAACAATATGTTCACATTTGCTATAGAAGTATAAATGCGATAGGTTTGCATTTGCGATACCTTTCTCGCATTTGCGAGCTTCGAAATTGCGAAGCTCCGGTCGCAAATGCGACATCTGCAGCTGTGTAAAAGTGAATTTAGACGGGATTTTTCATTCATTCTTCAAATTTTCAAAACCTAAAACACAAGAGGCGATTTTCCAAAGACTTTTTCTTCCCCAAATAATAGGTAAGTGATTCTAAACTAGTTTCTTTCAATCTTTCACTTCATTTTGCAAGATTTCAACCTTGAATCTAATGTTTTCATGGTGGAATTGGGGATTTTTGGGTAGAAACTAGGAATTTCGAAATTTGGGGATTTAGACCTCAATTTGAGGTCGAATTCCAAAACCAATTGTATATCCGGGCTCGGGGTGAATGGGTAAACGGGTTTTGGTTCGAATTTCGGGTTTGGACCAAGTAGGCTCGGATATTGACTTTTGTTGACTTTTTCAAAAATGGCCTAATTTGAATTTTTTGCAATCCTGGGTAGTTCCTAAGGCTTAAATTGAATCGTTTGGTTGGTAATTTGCTAGATTCTATTGGTCCGGAAGCTCGTGTAAAGGGAAAAGCGTTAATTGAGCATTGAGTGGCTTCTGGACCAAGGTAAGTATTGTGTCTAACCTTGACTTGAGGGAATTAGGAACCCTCGGACCATATGATTATGTGAAATCCATGTGAGCAGCGTATATGCGAGGTGATGAGCGCTTATACGTCACCAAATTATCTGTTTTCCCTGACTTACTGCTTTCCTTCAATTGTTTTCTTTATCTTAATGGTTATATGCTCTAAATGATATCCATGCTTAGCTGCTACGTGTTAATCAACATCTTCTTCTGTTAGCTATGTTAGCTCTTTCTATAGGTCTCCTAATCCCTGCTATTTTCTTAATTTGACTTGTTTGCACTTTTTAATTGTAAATTACTGGATTGCTCTCGCTGTGTAGTATTATTTGAGTAGATTTTATATTGATCAAGGTTCTCTCTTCTTGGTTCAGTTTGGAATTTATTTATCGTAAAGGCCTTGTGATTTAGACTATTGATTAACTATGTACATTGAGTGTTTGGTACTGACATGGTGGGATCAGGCTGTACGCCGCAACATGTGGAATAAGGGAGGATTGGTATGGTGGAATAAGGGTGAATATGTTTATACGGTGGGATCGGGTTGCACGCCGCAACAGGTGGAATAAGGGTGGATTGATATGGTAAAATAAGGGTGAATTATGATATTGATATTGATATTGATATATGATGGGATCGGATTGTGCGCCGCAACAAATATATATTATTCACTGTTATTGTTATTGTTACGGTGGAATAATTGATCGCTTTTATCATGCTTACAAATCTTTTGGTGGTAATTGAGTATTAATTTCGAAGTTGTGGTTGACATTGTGGAACCAAATGTGGAAGTAAGGCTTATACTTGTTGTTTTATCTCCCTATTGTTGTTGTTCATTGCGTTATGGTAAGGGAGATTGTTAATGCACGGAGGGTGATTCCGTGCCGTTTCTATTGACTTTATGGTGAGGTTGAGAGTGTTAATGCACGAAGGGGGATGTCGTTTCATATTGTGAGTGTAGTGCACGAAGGGTGATGTCGTGCCGTTAGGTAGATCTGCTGGCGTCCGCAGACGCTAGAGTCTCTTCTTAGCTTTACCATTTACTGTTTTTTCTACTTCAAAATAGTGTATTTTCTCTTCTTCAGACTCTTTTTGTAGTAATCTTAGTAGCTCGTGAATTGTGACTCCAGATCCGGGTAGTTGCAAATGTTGAAGCCTTTATATTATGTCGTATTCGTTGTATTTCATCTTAATTTATTACTGTTGTTGACCGAATTGAATAAGGTGTAGCTTAATAAATTTCTAACATTGGCTTACCTAGCAAGTGGAATGTTAGGCATCATCACGGTTCCTACGGTGGGAATTCTGGGTCATGACAAGTTGGTATCAGAGCACTAGGTTGCCTAGGTCTCATGATTCACGAGCGAGCTTAGTAGAATCTGGGGGATCGGTACGTAGACGTCTGTACTTATCCCCAAAGGCTATGAAGTTTAGGAACAAATTTCACTTATATTCTTCTCTGTCGTGCAATTTTGTTTTCTCAGTACTGATTGAACTCTTTTACTCTTATTCTCTCACAAATGGCGAGAACACGTATCGCTTCTTCAGCAGAGCAGCAGCCAGAGCCTCCAGTGGTAGCTCCTACGAGGGTCAGAGGTCGAAGTCGTTCCAGAGGCCGAGGTAGGGGCAGGGCTCAGCCCAGATCCCCATCAGCAGCCTCAACAGTGGAGCCTCATGTAGAGTTTGAGGAGGAGGCTCCAACCCAAATTGTTCTTGTTCAGGTTCCGGAGGGGTTCATTGCCACCCCAGTGCTTCAGGACGCTTTGGTCCGTTTGGTGGGCCTTATGGAGAGAGTGCACCAGCTCTCTCTCAAGCTAGAGGAGGAGAACAGACTCTTGCTACTCACACTCCAAAGCAGATGGCTCCCTAGTATTAGACTCCAGCAGATCAGCCAGTCAGAGTAGTTCAGCCAGTTGTTGCGGCACAGGCCGGTGAAGGGCCAGCTATGTCTTTAGAGTCTTTGTGGAGACTGGACAAGTTCACTAAGCTCTTTCCAGTTCACTTTAGTGGTGCACCTTCAGAGGACCCCAGGAGTATCTTGACAGCTGTCATGAGGTTCTATGGAACATGGGTATAATGGAGACCAATGGGGTCAATTTTGCTGCATTTCAGATGACTGGTTCTGCCAAGAAATGGTAGAGAGATTATTTGTTGACCGGACCAGCGGGGTCGCCTTCTCTTACTTGGGACCATTTCTCTCAGCTCTTCCGGGAGAAATTTCTCCCTATCACATTGAGAGAGGACCATCGCAGTCAGTTCGAGTGTCCTCAGCAGGGCAGTATGACTGTTCTCAGTATGAGACCCGTTTTGTGGATTTGACCCGTCATGCTCTTCTTTTACTTCCTACCGAGAGAGAGAGAGAGGGTGAGGATGTTTATTGAGGGACTTGCTCAGCCTATCAAGTTGCAGATAGCTAAGGAGACTGGGAATGAGATTTCTTTTCAGGAGGCTGCCAATGTCGCCAGGCGAGTTGAGATGGTTCTTGCTCAGGGAGGTCAGGGGTCTGACAAGAGACCTCGTTATAAAAGATTTGGGGAAAAAAAGAAGTTTTGAATTGCATCAGTCAACTAATTTAGGGTTTATATCTAACATCCATTAATTTATAACACAAATAAGGTTAAATACATCAAAGCTAAGCGTGGCAATATAAGTTGTTACCATTGCGATTCGAGGAGTGTTTCGTCCGCTTCTGATTTCGTATGCATATTCTGTTTATTCTTGCGAGTTTCTTCTGATCTTCCATGTTGAAGTAGTCTTGAAAATGAATCTCTGTTGAGAATTGGGAATGTTTTAAGAATAGAGGGAGCGCGAAGAAGACTTGGAAATTTTGAGCGGGAAGAAGTTTTGCGACAAATCCGGAATTCCTTTAGAGGCATATATGCTAATCTGTTTTAATTTTTGGGATTTATGTATTTCCCAATCCTTTTAATTTAGATGAAGATAGATACTATATCCTAGTGGTCTTAAGTTTAAGCTACTACTCCTAACGTTTTCCTTTTTCTATTTTTGTCATTACATTCGACAAACCTTTATTATTCTTCTAATATATATTCCATACTAATACTCTTTATAAGACAATATCTAATTAAATGTACTTTTACTATTTTTTGTTATTGAACAAAAAGGAAAAAAATACGAAGCCACATTAAAGCTCTTTTAGTACTGTTTCAAACACAAGAATAATTACATACACAGAGCGAAGCAAGGATTTTTAGTTTATGAGGCTAAATTGAATTTGTTTTGTTTACATGATTTTGAAAAGATACTTTGTACATATTAAATAAATATTGAACACAAATACAAAGTTGGATCGGTTCCTTGCATACACATACTTAGATTTTTATGAGAAATAGCATAAGCTAAATCATACAAAAGTAATTAATACATAGTAAATTGAGAGTGTACGGTTCTCTAAAGTGACAAAACACTAGCAGGCAAACCGGTGGCCCCTATCATATGCTCATATTCTCAACAACTACTATATTTTTTTTTTAAAATTATTAATCATCTGGTATTGGACTAATTAAGATTCATGGAATACTGGAATAGCTATTTGCATAGTAACCAGAATTCCATTTGAACAGTTTGATTGAATATGTAATTTAAAAATATTTTAACTATATACAAAGTACTAAATAGTTATTTGCATACTAACCAAAATTCCATTAATACAATTTTATTGAATGTATAATTTAAGAAAATTTAAAAATATTTCAACATATAAGTTAAATATTTATAAGTACCAAAATTATTTTTTAAATTAGGGGCGCTAAGAGTTCCTCATTTTCTTTTTCCTTGTAAAAATAAACTTGTATATTAAATTGGTGCAATTACCAACAAATCATGCGTTTACTTTTTCTTTTGTGCGTAATCACAACATTATTTGGAAAAAAACAATACAACATTATGGTCTCATTTATATTCCTTCACTAGGAATTAAAGCCGATTTGCTCCTATATGTAGGCTGTAACGTTTTGATTTAATTGTTATAGCTGCTTAAATTTGAACTTCAACCTCGCTAGGCTGGAACTTTCTTTTTTTGTTCAGCTAATCTATAGTCAATTTTTTGTTAAATTCATCGCCGTCTCTACTTTTGAGTTTATGCATTAAATCTAGGGTGTACATCGAAAACTGATAAATCGCTCCAATACAATAATTCGAATCAATGTGAAAAAAGTGATTTGGTGAAGAAACATTCCGATCATAATTGCCTTTTCAATTTTTTTTGTAGTTACATAAAATTTCAAGTTTATACTTTAAAAAATTGAGTTTTTTTCCTTATGTGTACTATAGTAAGGACTTATTTAACACTTTTTTCTCAAAGTTTTTCAGTTTTCAATAATTATCTTTAACTTTTTTAACAATTTATATACGATCGCCTTAAAAGCCTCCACCCTAATATTAATGTCTTCAATTAAGAGATTCAATTATATTCTTCTTTTTTTTTCCTTCTCTCCTTTCTCCCACTTCTTCTATGCAAATTTTCCAATTTACGTAGCTTTTCACTTAATGGTGGTCCCATTTTCCACGATGAAAATCACACATAATGGCACTCATCAACACACACAAAAGCTTATTGTACAGTATTTTATTAATGAGAAAATAAGAAGAAGATTAATTTAAATTAATATGGCTACTAAATATTAAATTGAAAAGTTTCGAAGTTGAATTTTATATTGGAGTTTATATTTTGAGGGAGATTGGTTAAATATAGAGTTGGTTTTAGGTTAAAAATTAGATTGAAACTCAAAGAAGAAGTTGCAGGAATTATATGATAATTGTAGTAAAATTGTATATGACACATCACTACCTAAAATATAATTGTATCATGCATGTATCATAATTATATCTAACTTATATATTATATATTAATATCTAAAATTATACCGAATTAGGGCTGGACATATATCGGGTATAACCGATAAATCGAATCAAAAAAAGCTTATTGGGGTATCGATATCGGATTATTGGATTAACGATTTTGTATTTTTTTCACTATTGGGTTATAGGTTCGGGCCACGGTTTGCCCAATTTATTAAAGGGCTAACCGATAACCCAATAAGATTTAACAAAATTAGGATTTTACCCTTAAGTATATAAATACATCTAGGACTTTATTCTCTCTTTTTCTCCCAATTTTTTCAGCCGCATTCAAAATTGAAGTTTTCAGTTCACTCTTCAGACTCTGATTCAATTCTTGAACAGTTCTTCTTCAAAATTCCAAGTACAACCACATTCTTAGAATCTTAGCGTAAGTTTGTATTCCAAAATTACTTATTTGTTAAGAACAAATTTTCTTCCTTTGTTTTGAGTTTTACAGTAGAGTTCTATAATAAAAATATAGGATTTTTGATTATTTTCGATTCTTTATTTTGTGCTCATATTTTAGTACTATGTTTGTACTTGTTAATTTTAAGGTAAAATTGCTACTACTTTGTATTGTTATTAATGTATTTGAACAACTGTTATTGAAGAATGAACACTATTTCAGTTGTGTTTGGGAAACTGTTGAATTACTAGTACTCTTGTTGCTCTTGCTACAATGGACTTTGGAAAATGACATTGATCTCTTGATTATGGCTTGGCAGGAAACCAAAAAGTTGTCATTCATGTTCATGTTAACTAATATTTCCAGTGAATTGGAGATGGAATGCTTGTGGAGTTGTAGTATCAACTTTTGAGATTGCACAGGTCATGAATTTGTCAAAATGAAACATGCTTCAAATATTAGTTGTGGCTAGAATGCAGAATTGGGTAGTATACTATATGTGAATTCTTCTCTTTTTTGCTTAACTCGAGTGAATTGTATTCTCTTTTTTTCTTAAATCTCAATTGAGTTATCTTATCGGGTAAACCGATAACTGAACCGATAATGATCGATAATCGATTAATCGATAACTAATATCTTATCGGTTTGGTTATCGGTTTATCATATTTGTAAACCGATAACCGATATTCTAAACCGATAATATTCATAACCGAACCGAACCAACCGATGTCCACCCCTATACCGAATACATTACTAATACAATTATCATACACAATTGTTATTCAAACTCCGAGACATTCTGAAAAATTGTGATACAATTGTGGCTTTCATCTTCTTCAAGTTTCACTCACGACTCCAAATTTAAAATCTGGTTTAATATTATAATTATATTAAAATTGTATCACGTTTTGTTTTAAGTATTGATATATCAGATAAAAATAAGATACAATATTAATACAATTGTGACATATTTTAAAATAATTATGATACATTTACCATACAATTATCATACAATCTTTGCAACTTTATTTTCTTCGAGTTTCAATATGAAGTTTACCTAAAACCAACTCCCAACTCTAGACTTAATCAATTTTTCTCAAAATTGTGATATAAACTACAAGGTATAATATCCATCATTTGCAAGAACACCAAATTCAAATAAATCACAAATTCGTAAAATTCCGAATATTGAATTTAAAGTTTCAAAACTTTTTAATATATTCAATGGAGAATCCTTTGCTGCTGCAATTTTAGATACAAAATTTTTGCCATTTTCGTTTGCATTCTGAAAGGAGTACCGATTTTGCGTGATAAGTATGAGGGGGAGAGAATGAGATGTGAAATATTTAAAAAAAATGAAATTCAAATATTTAGAAGGGAGATTGGTGAAGGAGAGAGAATTTTAAGAAATCTTCCTACCTTTTTTTTTTTTAAATGTTTTGTAAATAAATGGTAAATATAGATATGAAATGTAATTAAGTATGAATCTCAGTAAAAGTGGCAAATAAGTTTCCATTATAGTATAACTAAGTACATTGTCACGACCCAAAACCCAACATATCGTGATGGCGCCTATCGATAGTACTAGGCAAGCTGACTTACCCAAAGATACTTCAGAAAGCAATATAAAAGTAATGTAAAACTTTCCATATCAAGAATCTTTCATAAAAATCAAAGTTAAACTCAAAATAAAAACAAAGTGTGGAATACTAACCCCAAACATCGGAGTGTCACCAAGTTATGAGCAACTAGACTCTCAATAAAAAAAAAGACAGTGTTTACAATAGTCTGTGTCTAGATATCAATACAGAGAAAGAAAGATAATAAGGAAGGTGCACAAGGTCTGCGAACGCCGGCAGCTACCTCGTCAATCTCCGAAAAATCAACTGCGCACGAGCTCAATGACCTCCGCGTCCGGTCACACCTGGATCTGCACACAAGGTGCAGGGAGTAACGTGAGTACTTCTAACTCAATAAGTAACATAATTAAATAAGGAACTGAGAAGTAGTGATGAGCTACACAAACACAGTTCAATTTCAGCAAAAATAGGCATGCTTTCAATCCGATATTTTAAATCAACATATTTCGAGCTCAGGTAAAACAATATAAGCCCTCCAGAAATTTCATAACAACAATAATTTCCAACAAAGTGCAACAACAATAAGAGCAAGTACAACCTCACAAGAATACTGTCACTCATCTATCTCAACAGCTCAACCACTCGGCTCTCAGCCTCAATACTCACAATCAAAGGTACCTGCACTCACTGGGGGTGTACAGACTCCGGAGGGGCTTCTATAACCCAAGAGCTATATTGCTTCGGCATGCAGCCCGACCCAATGCTGTTGTGGCATGCAACCCGATCCATATATTGTTGTGGCATGCAGCCCGATCTAAGTACTGCTGCGGCGTGCAGCCCGATCTGATATATGGCCCGAAGGCTTGTTGCGGCGTGCAACCCGATCCAATATTATTGCGGAGTCCAGCCCGATCTAGTATATCTCATATAGCTCTCAACCCGGCACTCAGGCCCTATCTCAGTCACTAGCCTCTCCAGCCTCACCGAATATCACAATAAGTAGCCCAAACAGAGAATATATCAAGTATTAACAAGAAATGAGAGAGAGCTGAGATATAATACATACGTAAAACGGTGACTGAGGACAAGACAACAATTTAGCAGTCTATTCAACAAGTACATGATCACTGCGGGTCCCAACAGTAATATCATATAGCCTAAGCATGGTTTCTAATATGTAAGACAATCAATAACTCAAAAACAAGATGAACAAGTAATAACGGTGGACTATTCGACTTTACAGTCTTTCGCACATGGTGCATGCTCACACACCCGTCACCTAGCATGCGCGTCACCTCTAAATATCTACGTCATCTGAATTTCTCGAGGTTTCATACCCTCATGACCAGATTTAAGACTGCTACTTACCTTAACGACGTAGAATCCTACTCCGGAATGCCCTTTCCTCTCGAATCGGCCTCCAAATTCTCCGAATCTAGTTACAAACAGTACAACACCATTACAATAGGTTTAAGGGATCAATCCTACAAGGAAAATACCAATTTATAGCCAAAAACCCGAAATTGGCTCAACCCGCCCCCCCGGACCCACGTCACGAAATCCGACCAAAGTTACAAAACCCAAAAACCCATTCTCTCACAAGTCTAGTCATACCATTTTTTCCAAAATCCGACTTAAATTTCCCCTCCAAAACCCCAAATTCGCTCTCCAAGTTTTCAAGCCCTAACGCCCAACTTTCACTTCAAAATCCCACTAATTAGGTGAAAAATTAATGCAAAAACACCATACCTAAGGACAATTAGGCTCAAGGAACTTACCTCAGCGATAACCCTCAAATTCCCTTCCAAAAATCTCTTCAAAACCTTCGAAGTCCGTGTTCAAAATTGTGAAAATGAGGAAAAAATCTCGAAGTCCTCTATTTATACTTTCTGCCCAGCAAAACCGCACATGCAGTCCCTTTGTCGCTTCTGTGATGCCGTACATGCGGAATTTCCATCGCAGGTGCGGAAATCACTTAAACCCCCAAGTTCCGCATCTGTGGCCAACAACTCGCAATTGTGGGCCCTGCCCGCTTCTGCGGTTCCTCCCCTCTCAGACCCTATCCGCATCTGCAACTATACTCTTGCACCTGCGAGCTGGCAGATGCGCTCATCCCTCCGCATCTGCGCTTCCATTCAGGCTTAAGCTTGCCCGCACCTGCGGGCTTCCCACCGCAGGTGCGGAAACACCAGAACACCAGAAAAATCTGCCAAGTCTAAGTCCAAAATTTCCTTCTGATGGGCATCCGAAACACTCCCGAGGCCGCGGGACCTCAACCAAATCTACCAACAAGTCATATAACCCCATACAAACTTAGTCGAACCTTTGAATCACTAAAAACAACATAGGAACACCAAATTACCCTCGGATTCAAGTCAAAGAACTTCTAAACTTCCAAATTCCGCAAACGACGCCGAAACCTATCAAACCACGTCCGATTGACCTCAAATTTTACACACACGTAAATCATGAAACCACGAACCTACTCCAACTTCCGGAAATCCATTCCGAATCCGATTCCAAATTCTCCATTGCCGACCAAAATCGCCAAATTTCCTACTTTCGCCAATTCAAGCCTAATTCTATTACAGACTTCCAAATCACGTTCCGGACTCGTTCCTAAGTCCAAAATCACCTAACAAAGCTAACAGAGCCATAAAAATTAAATTCCGTGTCATTTACACACAAGTCAACATCCAGTTGACTTTTCTAACTTAAGCTTCTACTAAAGAGACTAAGTGTCTCAATTCCTCTCCGAAACCACCCCGGACCCGAACCAACCAACCCGATACGATATAATATACTTGTAAAGCACAAGAGAAGCAGAAATAGAAAAAATGGAGCTATAACTCTCGAAACGACCGACCGGGTCGTTACATACATTCCCCTTAAAATTTTAATAAACAATAAATTTTATAGCCTATAAGTATCTCATAAACAATAACTCAAACAAAACCCAAATTAGAACCAACTAGAAACTAATGCTAACTAAAGAAGTACAAATTCACTTTTTCCATAGTTTATTAGCAATACTTGTTTTATGGGATTTTTCCTCTTCAAATGTAAAAGCTTTTCTTACTTTGTTTTTTTTGGTAATAAATCTGAAATATTACCATACCAACAACCAAATTGATGCACCCAAAAAGCACCTAGAACTTTAACCTAGCTCCTTCTAGAAAGGTTGTTAATAGTCAGCTACGCCTCAAAGAAAGAATAGCTAATTACATAATTTGTGGAATAACACTTACTATCTACTAGCTCTTTTTTGTACCCCGTAACATCTATAATCTACACTTGATTTTCTGTTGTATTTATTCTATGATAAAATTGCTATTTTACAATTATATTCCTAAACTTAGACCAATTCTTTTCATGATAAATCATTGTAAGCAAGCAAAAGAATGAATTCTTGCTTTGGTAATAGTACCCTAGTCTAGTTTAGATCAAATCAGCTTCCAGCATTTTTACCAAATATCCTAGTAATGCATTATAGCTCATAGTAACAGAATATACACGATTTAGAGTAAGCATATACTTTCCTTGCTGATACTTTTAGCTCATCAATACTTTAATTTCATGGAGTTCAAATTTTTCCAATACCAACTACAAGTACTGGTGGTTGGTGTTTCCATATAGATGCATCATGTTTAACATAAAATCCATGCACCAATTTCACCCACATAATTTCCTGTTTCTCAACCAGTTGCCATAATAGCTTTCCTAATCCCTATTGATGTCGTATTTGATGTTTCATACTTCAATATCACACAAGAGATGGGTGATTTGTGTGCTGTCCAATTTTTTGCGTGCACCGATTATAGGACTTGATTCTTCTATGTGTTCCTAATACAACTGTTGCGGAATAATAAGTACAATTAAAGAATACAAAGATTTTTACGTGGAAAACACCTGGCTAAAAAGGTGAAAAAATCACGACCTACTTCCCAGTAGGATTTTCTCAAACTCTTCACTAAATCACTGAGCCAAAAACTGCATTTACAAAAACTCTTTTGTAAGCCTAGGACTAATTCTAATCTCTTATAGCAAACAAACTCTAACTATTGCGACAACTTCAAGTTAAGTCTAACTTGAATACGTTGAGTACCTATTACAAATGCTTCTAGATAAAGCTGAAAGGTACAATATGAAAATACCTACTACAATTCAACTATAATAAAAGATAGACTCTTGGAGCTGGTTCTTCTATCTGCTTCATGTAGCTTCAGGTTTGCACACTTGAATCTCACACGAATTGCTTGCAAAATGCGTTGCTATTTTGCTCTCAATTCACGTTTAACTTCTGCTTTTGTGCGTGCTTATAATATGAGAACATCATGCAATATATAGAGTTAGTAGATAAAGAATTAACTAGAGTTCTAATGCTACTCTTCCTTGGTGGAAGAGTTTTAGTTAATCTCAACTCCTAACTCATTCCTTATCTTGGATAATGTTCTCTTTGAGTAAGGTTTCCTTCTCCTTATCAATTATATAACATTTTTTATCAGGAGATATTTATTCTGCCATGTCACATTTATCTCCTTCATATACATCTCACGTGCTTGAATCTGCCCGTGTCTATGTATACCAATGATGGACCTGATTCATGCCAGAGTTCCTTTATCAATATTCAAAACTATCATTTACTTGGGCCACCAAATTTTTCTTTTTTGATGATGACAAAATCTGTGCTTCCATAAGCTTAGGCCCTGTTTCAACTTAGCCCAACATCAACACAATATTAGAACTATTTTCACTTATCATCAAGGACCAAGTTTATCAGGTTATAAATATCATTGTTCAGATTACAAAGCACAACTTTTTTCCCCTTTTGGCACCATCGAAAAGTTGCATAAAAAATGTTACTTACTCATGGCCACTGGGGATACTTCAAATGCATTCATGGATTAATCATCAACAATCAAGCTTAGAATTTAAACTATCAAAGAAATATAGACAGTCAATTAGAGCAAAAACAAGCAAATTTCATTGATAGACGATATGATGCTTCCACAATCCACAAAAAGAAACAAAAATATTGAGAAACATGAGCAAAAACAAGAAAAATTCCGGACTAGGTCACTGAAAATTCTACACTGGGCTAGGAAGTTAAGGCTTGATTTTTGGCTTGGAGAAGGTGCAGCATGTCTTGAAGAATTCCATCATTCTTCTCCCTTTCCTTTGCAAGCTCTGTTCTGAGAGCATCTCTCTCAGATTCTACCTCAGCCAACTGTGTCTTCAGCCTTGCTATCTCAGCATCCTTTGCCCCACTCTCCTGCACCAGGGCTCTGACCTTGCTATTGACTGATGTCTTTTTAGATGAACCGAATTTATTGGGAATGGCATGGACCTCATAATCACAAGCAAGTAGAGTGTTAACCCCAAAATGGTCTTTGCTTGTGGCCATCTCCCACTTCTTCAGTGGCACCTTACAATGAGCAAGAACAACAGTGAGATGAAGCCATAGGGAATGGCATGGGCTTTGGAGCCATTAATAACCCTATCGAGAAGCTAGATAATAAATCCAGGCTAGTTGATATGCCTCCCACTATCTAGATATTCCATCAAAACCAAGTCCAAGAAGCTGGTGATGTGCCCCCTTTCCTGCCTAGGCAGAACACACTTGTTGATGAATTCAAACAATACCTTGTGGGGGCATCATTTCACTTTTGTATACAGCCTTGGGCTCACTTTCTTCTTCATTATCACAGAATTTCTTGGTGATGATCAGGGCAATAGGAAGGGTATCTAGGCTTGGACATTTAAGCTTTGTGTAATCATTGTACCCTTCAGAAGGTACACCTAGCATGTCACCCAGCTCCTTTGCATCGAAAAAAATTTGTACCCCTTTCACCAGGCTGGTGACTCTTCCATCCTTCACTTCAGCATTGGCCATGAACTCAACAATTTCACTCGTAGCCAATCTACCATCCATCTGAAGGACCATGTCCTTCCACCCTTGCACCTCTAGCTTTTCCAGCAGCAGGACCATCCCTTCTTCCTCCAAATCCTTTAGGAGTTTACACTTCAAGATTGTTCTTTTTCCAAACTTGGCCAGCTTGTCCTTTTCACTGTCTAACTCATCCTCCTCTGCTCCACTCCTTTCTTCTTCTTATTCAGCAATCTTTACTTGTTTGGTTTTCACTGCAGACCTGGTCCTTTTGGCCAAGATGGATGGTTCAGCAGACTTGGATACAGAAGTAGACTTCGTAGAAGAAGTCTTGGATTTCTTGGGCTTGGGAGTCTAAACCTCCACCTCAGTAGTCACCTTTTCATCTTGATGGACCAGGTCCATCTCATCCACATCAACAGCCTCGACAGGCTCTCCCACTTTTCCTTTCCTTTGTCCATTTTTTTCTTCTTGCTTTCTTCTAAAACTTTCTGGAACTCCTCCTGACTTTGCTTCAACTGACTCCTTGTGGCTCTTCCTATTGGGAGAGGAATTTTAGTAGTGTCAGAAGAAGCAGCCTTCCTTTTTTTTTTGTTGGCTTTAGCAGCGCCAGGGGTCTTTGTTTTAGGAGTTCTCTTCTTCTTTGGTTTATAACTGTCACCTACCTTTTTCAACAAATCTACTAGGGTTTCTTCAACAGATGAACCAGGTTCATATGTATGTTTTCCGAGATTAACCAGCCCTTCAGCGGCTTCTCCAGATCCACTCCCCCCTGCTTCCTTGCCACTTTCTTCCACCTTTTCTGACTTTGCTCCACAGATAGCCATTCTACCAGTTTCAGAAGTGGGTGAAGAATCAACCTCTCTTTTCCCTTTTCCCCTCTCATCACTTCGCACACATCACTCTCTTTTTATTTTTCTCTTTTATTTTTACCACCTCTCCTTCTGGACTCATGCGTTTCCACGTCCACCATAGACCCAACCAATATAAACCTATTTTCTAAATTTTCAGCCAAATCAGAAATGACCTCAGAAGAAGTGTTTGGAACAAGTGTTACCTGTTCAGTATCGGAAGACCCAATTTCTTCCCCCTCAATCGCAGACTTGAAGAAGTCGTCAGATTTTTGGGGTTCTTGGGCTTGACTGGCTTGTAATTGTGCGTTTAATTTCCTTGAAAGCGCACCTTCAGCCACAGTTTTTCGAGCAAGCATTTTTACTCGTCGTTTCCTAAGTTGAGGGGTAGTGGAAGATGAGGAACATGGTGGGGGTGTACCAGGGTTATCACCACTGTTAGTCATTTTGGTTCTGTAAGGAATAAGATGGGTAGGTTGAATTTTTGGAGAAGGAGAGAAATTGCAGAGAAATTTCGACGGTTTAGGAATTATGAGAATAGGGGAGTGATGATGATGATCAATTTAAAGGGAGGGGTAATTAATGGGTAACGACAGTTTCAACAGTCGATTAGAAGTCTAATCAAGCTGAAATGTTAGTTTTGAATAGACGATGGAGACTTCCCTAGAATCTAGGTGATTTAATTTGGTTAGGATTCTTTTGAATAGAACTGGTTCAATTTAATTGGATAAGTTTAAGAGAGTTTTAGAATTTGGTAGGACTATGCTCATGATTCAATTATTAGTATTTTAAATTGTGCAGAGTGTAGAAAACATATCGTGCTATCTCGATGAACCAACACTGATGAATCAGGTTCTTCACTGAGAATCCTCTTGTACATGTCTTAATTTACCAAAATAGAGAAAATATCATTAGAGATTAGTAAGTAATTTTGACACATGGCACAGGAGTATACTATTTACAGTATGAGACTGAGCAAGAATTAATGTAGTTATTTACACAAGTTCTATATTTTCTAACCAAATTTTTTTAATTTTTTTTTAAAATTTTTTTTGTTGTAAATCCTGAACTTGTCCTTTTAAGTGATCTTAATCATCCCTAATTCCAACATGTTCCTTTCAAAGTAATCTCTTCTTAAGGCTTTTGTGAATATGTCAGTTGTTTCTTGTCAGTAGCACAAAATTCAACAGTGATCAGCCCCTTTTCATAGTTATCCCTCAAAAAGTGATGCCTAACATCTATGTGCTTAGTTTTCTTGTGATGAACAGGGTTCTTAGTCATACTAATTGCACTAGTGTTATCACAAAAAATGAGGATACAACCAACATCGGTTCCAAAGTCCATCAATTGCTGTTTAATCCATAATAATTGAGCACAACATGAGGCAACATCAACATACTCAACTTCAGCAGTAGATAAGGCCACATAATTTTGCTTTCTGGTGGCCCAAGACACAGGACATGAGCCAAGAAAGTGCGCCATACCTGAGGTGTTCTTTCTATCCACAAGAAAACCTGCATAATCAGCATCAACATATCCAATAAGATTGAAATTACTACCTTTTGGATACCAAAGACAAAGATCAGTGGTGCCTTTTAGATATCTCAAAATTCTCTTGACAGCAGTCAAGTGAGTCTCTTTTGGGTGTGCTTGAAATCTTGCACAAAGGCTTACACTGAAAATAATGTCAGGTCTAAGTGAGATACAACAATGAGCCAATCATTCCCCTATACAGCTTTTGATCAACAAATGAACCACGCTCATCTATATCCACCTTTGTAGCTGTTGCAATAGGAGCGTCAATTTATTTAGAATCTTCCATTTTAAACACTCTAAGAAACTCTTTTACATACTTTTGCTAATGGATCATAGTTCCATTAGAATTTTGTTTAATTTGTAAGCCTAAAAATAAGTTAAGCTCACCCATCATGCTCATTTCAAATTCACTCCCCTTTAGTTTAGCAAATTCCTTACTTAGCTTATCAGTAGTTTCTCCAAAAATTATATCATCAACATATATCTGAACTACCAAGAGATCTTTACCTTTTTCTTTTAAGAATAAAGTATTATCAATTTTACCTCTCTTGTAGTCATGCTCAACCAGAAATTTTGATAACCTTTCATACCATGCTCTTGGAGCCTGCTTGAGTCCATACAACACTTTGTCGAGTTTGTACACATCATCAGGATTTTCCTTGATTTCAAATCCTGGAGGTTGCTTGACAAACACTTCTTCCTTTAGATAGCCATTGAGGAGGGCACTCTTAACATCCATCTGGTGAAGGATGAATTCCATGTAAGCAGCAAAGGCTATAAGGAGTCTTAGCTTTCAGCCTTGCAACTGGAGTAAAAGTTTCATCATAGTCTATGCCTTCCTCCTGACTATATCCTTGAACCACCAATCTTGCCTTATTCCTTGTAACTGTTCCATCTTCATCAATTTTGTTTCTGAAGACCCACTTAGTGCCAATTACTGATCTATCCAAGGGTCTTGGTAGCAGATGCCAAACTTGACTCTTTTCAAATTGGTTGAGTTCATCATGCATTGCATTTACCCAGTATGTATCCTGCAAAGCGTCAACAACATTCTTAGGTCCAATAAGAGATAAGAAAGCATCAAAAGCACAAAGATTCTTTAATGAAGATCTGGTTTTGATTCCAGAGGTTGGATCAGTAATGATGTTCTCAATATGATGAGAACTTTGATATTTGTAAGGTCTCACAACCAACTGGTTTCCCCTTGATGTTCCTTCAATGTTTTGTTACTGTAGAACAGGTTGAGGGACAGATTCTATTGAGGTTTGAGGATTATTTCCTCTTTGTTCTATTCCCCTTGTCAGGTTGCCCGGTGTCACGACCCAAAATCTATAAGGTCGTGATGGCGCCGGACACCATTGTCAGGCAAGCCAATGATTAATAGTTAAGTTAAATTCCCATTTTAATATTTGGAAATAGTTACATAATAACAACCGAATAAAAATACGCTAAGCAAATTTAAACATCCATTTTGAAATAAAAATGCTTTCCAAACACATCCCAGAACCCGGTATCACAAGTGCATGAGTTAACTTCTAGGAATTTGTACAAATAATACCATGCATGTCCGAAATACAAGTTGGACAAGGACTTTAAAATAAAAATGAATACAACATGAGGGGAAGACTCTGCCGGCTACAGGTCGTCTCCGGGTGATACAGCTCGTCTAAGTCTCCAAGTCAACCACAATGTTGTGAGGGTACCTGTGCAATAAAAATGCACAGCAAGTGTAGCATGAGTACGAAAACCACGTGTACTCAGTAAGTATCCCGCCTAACCTCAGAGATGCAGTGACGAGAGGTTAAATTAGACACTTTCTAGAAGTTAATTTAATAAGAATAAAGGAAAACACTGAGCATGAACATCACAGAAGGTTTAACAAGTAATGATAGGAAAAATCAACTACTTCTCACATTCCTTTTCCAACTTTAAAACCTTTATCATTTCAGTTGCAAATCTCATAAAATCCAGGCCAGCAAGCAGTTCAAAGATCACAAGAAGTACACAGCAAATATCATGCGCAAACAATGCCGAGGGTCGAACGGCGTGGACCAACAATAATAAACTGTGCACTGCCGAGGGTCGAACGGTTCGAACCATAGATGCATCTATTTGCCCCGCTCGCGAATCGATCATGCGACGCGGTTACACATAAATATAGGGTTATCCTGCTCGCGAATCATACATGGACTCAAGCACCCATAGCTACACATATTCACACCATAAGTCCACATTTATCACGAAAGTAGTTACCCATGGAAGTGGTAAAATTCTTCTTAAAGGATCACGAAAAAAATATCATTTAAATCTTTGTTTTGAAACTCATTTGCCAAGTTTAATAATATTCAATAATATAACCGTATCAGGAACACAATCAACCACAGAGGAATCAATTCTCTTTCTAAACGATTAAGAAACGTACACTCTAGCCTTCTTAGGAAATAAATTACCAATTTAATAGCAATATCAGTCTAATATTATTGGAAGGATCACATGTACAACACGTAAGGCATGCTAGTGGGTCTTAGACTACCCGGACATAAGCATATTAGTAGCTACGCACGGACTCCTGTCACCTCGTGCGTACGTAGCCCCTACAAATAGTAGCACTTATTCATTTAGTTCACCTATGGGGACAATTCTCTCTCACAAAGTTAGAAAGGAGATTTACCTCGCTCCGAAATTCCATAATCGGCTTCCAAGCCCTTCCGACGACTCCAATGGATGCACAACGCCCCAAAACTATCCAAATAACGACAAACCAATATAATTATACTCTAATATTTGTTAACAATTCAAATTATATAAATTTCCATCTCCGCTCAAGGAATTGGCCAAAAAACCCTCGGGTCCACGTGCCCGGATTCCGAAATTTCTCGAATATAAATTTTACCCATAGCTTTACTAACTCAATTATACAATTTTTTTCTAATTTTCATGCTCAAATTCATGGTAAAAGTCCAAAATTCCAAATTCTAGGTCTTCCTCAAAAATCCCAAATTTATACTAATTTTCCATGTCTAAATCCATGTAAGATCACATATTTAACTGAAAAATAGGAAGAAATCACTTACCTAGTGTTGCTTGGTGAAAATTCCTCCTTGAGCTCTCCAAAATCGTCCAAACCAAACGAAATAAATGGGCCAAAACTCGTGTTTAAAACAATCTTCCCAGGCTTCATCGAGTTGTACCTTGCGCTGTGCAGGTTGTACATCCTATTACAATTTTCCCTTGCTGTACACCTTCTGTTAAAACGCCCATAACTCCTTGTAGAAATATCCAAATGACAAACGGTTTGAAGATATAGAAACTAGACTCGAAGATCTTTAATTTGATAGGTTGTAAACCATATAAATTTTAATATATTCCGAAATATGAGCTTCTAAAGTCGGCTCCATGCATCAGAAAATTCTGTCGAAACTGCTCCACCAGTCATCTTCAATCGATCATAACTTTCTGATAAAATATCCAAATCATTAATGGTTTAATTTTCTGGAAACTAGAATGCAAGGGCTACAACTTTTATATTTTGAAAAGTTTTCATATTACTTATAGATTTTTATATATACGCCTCCAAAGTTAGCTCTTTGATGCATCAGTTGTTGTCCAAAACAGATTTGCAGCAGAAATTTCAGCAGCTATTTTGGCCCCAAATCCTTTCCGTTAACCTTCCGAAATCCACCCGAGGCCCTTGGGACCTTAACCAATTATACCAACATGTCCCAAAACATGATACGAACTCGCTCGAGGCCTCAAATCACATAAAAAATGTCGAAATCATGAATCACACTCCAATTCAAGCTTTATGAACTTAAAAATTTCAAACTTCTACATCTGATGCCGAAACCTATCAAATTACGTCCGATTGACCCCAAAATTTTCACACAAGTCATATTCGACCTTACGGACCTGCTTCAACTTTCGGAATTGGAATCTGACCCCGATATCAAAAAGCCAAATCTCGGTCAAACTTCTCAAAAACCTTCAAATTTCTATCTTTAGCCAAATGACTTCAAAATGACCTACGGACATCCGAATTCACTTTCGATCGCGCTCCCATCTCCAGAATCACCATACGAAGCTATTCCAAGACTCAGAATCCCAAACGGACATCTATAACACTGAAATTCCTTACAGCCCAAATTTATGAAATTCTTCTAAAATGCTATCTTCCATAATATGCGCCGAAACGCTCTCGGGTTATCCAAAGCCCGATCCGGACATAAGCCCAAGTCCGAAATCATCATACGAACCTGTTGGAACCTTCAAATCCTAATTCGGAGGTCGTTTACTCAAAAATCCAATCTTAGTTAATTCTTCCGACTTAAGACTTCCGAATTGAGAATTTTCTTCCTAAATTGACTCCAAACTTCCTGAAATTCAGTTCTGACCACACCTACAAGTCATAATACTTGAAATAAAGTTGCTCATGATCTCAAACTGCTGAACGACGTGCTAGAGCTCAAAACAACCGGTCGGGTCGTTACATTCTCTCCCACTTAAACATACGTTCGTCCTCGAACTGCTCTGGAGTTATCTGAAATCACTGTTTAACACCTCGTGCACCTGCCCGTGCTACCACAACCCAGTTGAGCACATTCGCTTGATCAAATCTGAAGATATTGTCTTTTATCCATACAATAAGATCAGAACCTAGTTCCAACACTTGAAATTCTCTGCCAGGCCTGTTTCAAATATTTGAACACCGTACCAACTACCACACGAGGTACCAGAACACGACTGCGTACCTTTGCTGAATCAGCACCATGCACCGCATAATTCATCATCTAGCCGCCATGACATTCCCTGAACCTTAACAACCAAAATTCTACGAATCTGATGCTCCCAATGCACCTTATAATATACATACATACATCCTGCTATAATGCCGACGATACCACTACAACGGAGGAGATGTGTAGAAATTCCTAACCAGCTGCAGAGTTCACCAAACATTGAATCTCTCCTCTTGACTTAGATCCTTATCTCATTACGAACCAAATAAGGGTAATTGTCCTTTAATATATTCCACATAACCGTATCGCACTGATCCCTGATCCAATAATCTCGTCTCGCCCAGTATGAACTGTTCAGACACAAATCATCACAGACATGACCAACAGTCTCACATGATGCCACAATGCGCCAATAGGACACAACTCGAACATGATACATAAAGAAATGACTCAGGAAGGGACTACTCAACTAACGTAACTAATATGAACTTTCCTCAGAATATAGGGAGTAAAACACAGGAAAACAGATATAGGGAACCATACTCAACATCACACTGTTGCGGCGTGCCGATCCAAATAATATACCCGTGGCGGCGTGCCACCCGATCCCATCATAAAATTCACACAAGGAGATATACACGGAGATGAATTGCTCCCATTACAAATTACCGAATATCGGTCACAAGCACGCTAAGTGCATAATACCATCCTGGGGAGACCGATAGAGCCATACGCTACAAAACTCGAGCACAACCGAGGTACGATATATATACTCTGAATCTCAAGAGCTCTCCTGCTCACATAACATCATCACTACACGGAGACTCAACACATAGGGATCTATCAAGCCGTTTCACACCTCACACGACACAATCATAATATACATGAATTTGACGAAGACGGAACGACATCTGATATTCCAACACCCCTCCTTGAGGAGCGCTATACTGAAATGAACACACCTGATTCACATGGAACCCACAACCACATTGAATCCATTCACAACCCTCAAGCCAATTCCGCTCACACTGCACTAGGCTAATAGCTTTACCTGGGTCCATAATAACCCACTTCCTCACATAACACGTAAGAACAACCATCATAGTCGGGACAAATACCACACAATCCACAACCAACTGAATCGAACGCCTTCCAGGCATAAATTCTCAAATAAGAAATATTGCACTTCCTTATACTTGGTCTACATCTTCAATCAATCAGGTGACTACATGTCACACTTATACAATCTTCCTGTGGTCACGCTCCCACGACCTTCCACACAAGGTAACAAGTCTGCACATCCATACCACCGACCATGCTAACACTGTAAAACAAATCAAGAACCCATAACCAGGATACAAAGCCTCTTTCACCAAACACCGATCTCAGATGATGCTGAAGTCATCACCAACTTACCTTAAACATTCATATCCCTTTTTCCCCTTGCTCACCGGAGCTCATGACATCCTTGTCAACACCGAAATGAAACCCTGATCCTTACTTCCAGCTCCACACTGACTACTGCACCTTACATGCTGGTATGGAATGGCATAGGATTTCCATTATAACTCCTGAACCGCTAATAGGGGAAACACTTCATCACATAGAAACCTTTTACTTACCTCAATTCAAGGGAACCATAACAACACACGTGTAAATTCTCAAAATCACAAAACAGGAAAATCCTCAAGGAGTAGTCTATACCACCATAATCCTTTCGCGATCAGCCTACACCTAACAGGCCATAATACTTGAATGCTTCCAAATAAAATCCAATACGGCGGCCGACAAGTCTCGCACGTACTGGCACAAACTACACGCATAACTTAATCACACTGAAGGAACTGATCACTGCCGTAAGTGCGCCATTTCAACCATGGCTAACCACTCTATCTTCTTTTAATCATCTTCAATTGCCTCAGGAATAATAGTAACTTCCTTCAACTCATAGCAACTCAACCCTCACTCATCCCGAGTGACCTTGATTCACGATATCATGCTGCCTAAATCTCGCAACCCATCTCATATCCTCCTGATAATCTTTCTACAACCCGGAGTTTATTTCTCTCACTCCTCCAATACTATCTTGCACGCTGAAAATAACATAGAACACTCCCAAAACCTAACCCTGGTCCAATAGGACCAACTTTTGCAAATATTAATCAAATCCCATGCACAATTACCATTTTTACTCCTTTCCCCTTAGCTGAAATAACTTGCCAATACGCCGATAATCCGCAACCCCATGAGATGATATTCCTGCAACCCCATCACAGGCGGTGGGAATCTCCCACTTAGCCTGAAGCTACTCCTTGCATCATTCTGGACCCCACCGAAAATCCTCTCTCCTTTGCTGACATGATCTTTCTCAACCAATCTGTCAATTTCTTCTAAGACCTCCTATTAGCATCCCATGAATACTTAAATTCTTTAGCATCATTCACATATTCGGCCTCCTACCGGATAGCCACTAGAATCCCTCGCAGACACTTGCCAACCACACAACCGCTAAT
>MDKI01190813.1:0-124739 GCA_005239505.1 Nicotiana paniculata
ATACACTGAGTATACTAGCACAAGAAGTCGGAGTAAAACCACTCCCATAATCAAGACAAATTACACTATAATCTTGTGCTACAATTACCAAGATATTTGTCCAATAATATCTTTGATTGTGAACAAAATTTATCAATTATGAGAACCAACAATTTAATCTTCCGTGCATGAGCTAAGACTCCATACACTAAATTGTCCACTACATAACTTAAAGGACACACATATAACAAATGATCTATTTAAAATAGTACTTTATTGAATTGAATAAATTAAATATATATAATTATTTCATAAATAATAAAATAAAATACTATGTCTAAACCGCATGGTTAATAGTATATCCCAACAATAATAAACCTAATTTGCACGGTGTAGTGGATAGAAAGATTTCAATGGAGAAGTTTACTTGCATCTAGTTTGTTATTGCAATTTTTGTTCTTTTTTTCAAATTACAATATTATTTATGTGGAAGATACTAATTATTTCTTAATGATGTTATTTTACTATTTTATAAATATTTAATCTATTTTCTTACCAAAAAAATATGTATTTTAACATTAATATTATTTAATAAATAAGTATATACATAAATATTTATCACACAGTAAAACTTATTTTACATGATACTATGAAAAAAAAAATTATTTAATTATGTAATTACGCATGTACAACAAAAGATGACACTGGTAATTACACCGTAATTACATCATTAAGTACTAGAGCTTAAAAATTTATCCTCTACTAACTGGAAAAAGAAAAATAAAGTTTAAGAATAGAGTAAGTTGTTTACTGCCAATTTACCGAAATAAGCTTTTATGATCAATAACCAGAACTAATTAAAGACTCCTATTGATGTTGTTCCTCAGAGTTCCTATTCTGCTTTATGGCTTATTAAAGACCTCTTAAATTTGACAATATTCTTTATTTAGAGATTAATTATCTTTTTCTAAAGTCTATTGAACACCACGGAAATGTGATTTATAAGTCGCGGTCATCGCTTGCGATTTATATGTAATGCGATTTTTAAGTCACATTCCATCAATGCAATTTACAACTCGAATGCGACTTATAATTTTAAAAACAAATAAAGTGCGAAGTGAACATATTCGACATAGAAACCTTCGAAAAGGATAACATAATCTAATTGTGTTAGAGCAATACACATTAGTAGGAACTAATAAGGTTAGAAAGTAAATTAAAGACAAGAGTAATGAATTAAGCAAAACGTAACATTATTGCAACTAGAGTTGTGTAAAGAAAGCCATATATTTGAAAGAATAAATTTCGAACAATACAAAATTGGCGATAGATAATTCCAATAAAAATAAAAATATGATACCAGTAGAAATTTAGGGTAAAGTTGAATATTGTAGAATTGAAGAACACATTCAAATACGTTGACAGGGCATTTGGTCACAACGTATTCCAATTTTTGACTATCTATAATTTTAATATCTTCTTGAAATACATGGATGAATTGCTTAAACCATGAAGAAGATAACTGTTCCTTTGGAATATTGTATTTTTTCAACTCATTTTGGCCTATGTACATGACAATAAAAGATGATTTCAATTTCTTTCACTTCTCTTGTAACTTCTTAGGTTGAACCATGGTTTCAGAATTGTGGTTACGAATAAGTTTTTTTATTTGAAAGAGAGAAGAGAGAATTTTCTGATCTGATTATACATTTGAAGCAGTTTTACAATATTTGTGTTACAATATGTAGAGTTTAGCACCTACGTCCTTTTCCTTTGCTGTGATATTCTATAAATTTTGCACTAATTGCAATTATCGCCATCGCTCTATTCCCCAACTCTTCATCTTCTTTTCTGCAAAAACATGAATTATCAAGCAGAAAAGGAAATCTGGATTTTAATTTCTTTTCACATAGATCTATTTTCGTAGAGTCGACTGTCGAGCCGAATAATGGAATAAGAAACACAAGGGTTCGCTAGCTTCGAGCAAATCCAAGAAATGTATTACTTAACAGGATGGTTAAATATTAAACTTGCCAGTATATTTCATTTAAACACTCGAATTAAAGCCTGGTCCAATTGAACATCTGAACACATGATAAAGTGTTCCTATTAAATGGTTTCAGATGTTTTCTCAAATCCTCATTATTTTTGAACCACTAAAAAGAAGGGAAAAAGAAGAAGGATGTTGCTAAATCTTTTGCCTGGTGAACTATTGGAGTTGAATGGCTCAATGACCAAAAAAGCCCCAATGTCAATGAGCTATAAACTAAATTATATTTGTATACTTAGTGAAGAGTTTAAGAGAGAATAAAGTTCTATTTTTTTCATTGAATAAACTGGAGCTAATATATACAAAACCTATATCTTGTTAACTAAGAAAGCTATCGTAGAAATTAAGGCAACCACTACTATAATCTCCTAAACATATATAATTTTCTAAAATAAACACAAAAATAATATTACACTATATATACAACTATACTATATCTCCCAATACTTCCTTTCAAGTTAGAGCTTGAAGATCGTGAATTGCCAACTTGCGAAGTGCTTTAGTAAATATGTCTGCTAATTGTTCAGAAGTGCGCACATGAAATGCAATAATGTGACCAACCGTTATTTCATCACGTATGAAGTGACAATCATTCTAAATGTGTGCTTTGTATGCTTATGAAAAATTGGATTTGCAGATATATGTAGAGCAACTCGGCTATCACCATTCAAACGAACATGATCCTTGTGAAAGACACCTTAGGATCGTAACAGAGCCTTGAGCCATTTCAACTCACACACCGTTGTCAGCATAGAACGATATTCCGCTTCTGCCGAGGAACGAAGACAATATGTTGTTTCTTGGTTTTCCAAGAGATAGGTGAATTTCCCAGTAGAATAAAATAAAACTGTCAAAGAACATCGTGTCATCGAACAACTTGCATAATCAAAATCACAATATGCTTGTAAGAGCAAATTGCTATTGGCTCGTAAGAAAATTCACTGACCTGGATTGCCCTTCAAATATCTCTGTACATGCAATGTTTCGTCCCAATATCTCTCTTTTGGACAATGCATGAACTGAGCTAATATATAAACTGAATGGAACAGTTCGGGGCGAATGATGGTCAAATAAATCAGTCGACCGACTCGGTGACGTCATATATACTCGTCATCCATATATATAAAATATATAGTATATGTTAGCAATGTATTCATGTTTTAATTTCCCTAAAACTATTTTTGCTAACTCATTAAAACCAGGGACCTTATTGTCTTTTCGACTAAAAATCTAAACTCAATTCTCCCTTCCCCTCTTGTCTTCTCTGTTTGTCTATTTCCCATCAATGGCCTCCATCTCTCTTATTTCTCTTCTACTATTTTTTTTTCACTTGGTAAGATTCAACTAACAACAAAGGTTTACTTCCATTGTAGCTGTGGGCCTTTGCCCAGAATCACCTGTCCTTTTTTTACTTATTCTCAATTATTTTTACACAAGAAGGGAACTTCATAGCTTGTTAATGATCTCACCTCATTTGTGAAGTTTTTATAGTTAACCGATCGGTAGGTTTTTCCCGGAGAAAATGGACGAGAATCAAAGAAAATGAGAACGCCTTACACCACAATAACAAAAACTAAGCACCATAAGGGATAGAAAGTGGCCATGGAAGACCACTCATTAATGGTGTGTAATCTCTCGTGGCTCGAATCGGCTCCAGATTGGGGAGAGAAAGCGACGAGGAATTTTTGTTGGGGTTAGGGAAGTCAAAATAATTTTTAAGCTTTTTTAGTTTTTTCAATGTTCAACGAAGTCAAAAAAGTACTTAAAATAAATTTAAAACTGTTTAAAATAAGCCAAAAGCAATAAGCTGGACAACCCGAACTTATTACTTTTTGGCTTAAAATCTATTTCTGCTAAAAACCACTTTTTTTAAGCCAATCCAAACGTGCTCTAATTTTGTGAAATGACCATAAAACCTTTCCTACTAGTATATTGCAATAAAATATTAGGGACATTTAAGGAAAGTGAAAAGTGGGTACATTGCTTATATACTACCTTCATGTAGTATGTTAACACCGATATTCACCCAATGACTCCAACCTATGTATATTCACCGAATCACTCCAACCTAGGGGTGTTTAAAATCCAACCGAAACCGAAAATCGAACTGAAACTGAAGCTTAATGGATTATTGATATCGGGTTAATGGTTTAACGGACGGGGAACAGATTGAAATATTTTCATTAACGACTTATCGGTTTGGGGGCGGAATATTCAATTTTCTTAATGGATAATCCGTTAAAAAAATATATATAAAAAATTTATCCATATATATATATATATTAAATATCAAAAACCCTTCCACTTCCACTCTTCCAGTACTCCATCTCTAAGTTCTAACGCTTAATTCCTAAATAATCAGAACAGAAACCCTAACGCCTACTCCATCTCGCCCTCTCGCCACCGTCTCCCCCTCCCTCTCGCCATAGACATTGTCTCCCTCTCGCCGACTCGCCTCTCCATCTCGTTGTCTCCCTCTCGCCGACTCGCCATAGCCAGAGCAACAGTCAACAGATGGTAAGTTTCTTTTCTTGTTGATGTCTTTAAAATCAAAGAGCATCTCAATTCTCATTAGAATTCTTAGTGCCCTAGTATGAAGAGCAAGCTCATATTTTTGCTTTTTAAAATTGTAAATAGGCGTTAACAGACATATGTATGTCCTAAAGAAGAATTTGATACAGTGGATAACTTTTTTATGAATGAAGATTGTTATTGAGGTTTCGCTGTGGTAATCTCCTTGAATAATCCTACTGGATTAATTTGCATTTATTGTTGGTTGGTTTTCAACCAATCCTTTTAACTTCTAAGATGCATGGAAGTGGACATAAATGTTAACATCTGCATGCTAGCTGGTAACGATGTAGCTAAAAAATTTAGAATAAACAAATTCAGAATTATCCTATTCTGAATTTGTATGCTACGCGGTCAGCAAACAATTAATGCACGTAATATAGATTGAATTAGGCTGATAAACTGCTTGATAACCGTCCGATAAGAGCTAAACCAATACCAATCCGCCGGATATCTTATCGGGTGGCTAGCAGATTAATACATTTAAAAGCCGATAACCGATAAGCCAAATCGTTAAGAGTAAATAACCGCTCAATGCGCCCGATAAGCAGCCCTACTCCAACCTATGTAAATGAATACTAACAGTGTTAAACAAAGGCATTAGTTCAATTCCATAATTTTCATTCAGTCAAAGTCAAAGGCAAGCCTAAAAGCCAACTACCTCAGATCAACCCAACATACTCCGCGATTGAGTCTTTCTACCTTGCGATCGTAGTAGTAGTCACCAGATATAAGGTAAGAAACCAGATTTTTAACTCCCAACTAAACCAAAACATGCTTGATCCCCTCGTATCTTCACACAAACCATCCCTACAAGTCACAGTAAATGATTAATATCAACATATTTATAGATGCACAAAATATAAATTGGAAAAAAACAAGCAAAATGGGAGGTCGAGTTGTTATATAGTCAACGACTAGATGTATGGCTCAAAGAAAATAATAATAGTGATGTTAACTAAACATAAATTTAATTTTGGTAAGAAAAAAAATTGTAACGTTTATTATTAGACTACTTTCTCTGGACCCTTTGTGACGACCCGGTCGGTCGTCTCGAGAGTTGTAGTCTCGTTTCCCCATTTTCTACTTCTATTGTGTTCTATAGCTGTTATAGCTTACCGAATTGGTTAGTTCGGGTCCGGAGTGATGTTAGAGTGATTTGAAACACTTCATCTCTTAATTGGAAGCTTAAGTTGGAAAAGTCGACGGAATGTCGACTTATGTGTAAACGGCCTCAGATTTGAATTTTGATTGTACTGTTTTCTTCGTTAGGTGATTTTGGACATAGGAGCACATCCGGAATGAGATTTGGAGATCCATAGCAGAATCAGGCTTGAATTGGCGAGAGTTGGAATTTTGACGAATTTGATCGACAGTGAAAAATTTTGATATTGGAGTTGAATTTGATTTCTTGGAATTGGAATAGGTTCGTGGTGTCATTTATGACTTGTGTGAAAAATTTGGGGTCAACCGGACGTGATTTGATAGGTTTCGGTGTCATTTATGGAGATTAGAAATTTAGAAGTTCCTTAGGCTTGAATCCGGGTGTAATCCGTGTTTTAATGTTGTTTTCCGTAATTCGAGGGTTTGATAAGTTCGTATTGGATTATATGACTTGTTGGTATGTTTGGTTGAGGTCCCGAGGGCCTCAGATGGATTCCGGGTGGTTAACTGACTAGTTTATAGACTTGAAAGATTGCAAAATTTGCTGGTGTTTCAGTTGCTGGTTTTCTCTTATACGATCGCGTAAGAAGAGACGTGATCTCTTAAGCTTGTGCGGGGGAAGTGTCATTTTACCCTATGCGTTCACAAGTAGGGACGCGATCATGTAATTTGGTCAGGCTGTGCATCGCGAACGCATGGGCTAGGCTGCGTTCGCGAAGAGCAAGTTAAGCAACATTGGAGTTCAAGTGTTGTTCTTCGCAGTCGCTTGAGGACTGACGCGATCGCGTAGGTGTGAGAATCCAGTGGTTCGCGATCGCGATCGCGATCGCGTGTGAGGTGACTCAATCGCGTAGCATGGTTTGTAAAAATTTGGAATTCTGTTCTACACGATCGCATGAAATGTTCCGCGATCGCGTAGTGTGAGCACCTGGGCAGAATATAAAAATTTCAAAAAACGAGGGTTAGCCATTTTTATCAAAATTGAGTTTGGGAGCTCGGATTTGGACGAGATTTTGAGGTACTTTTAGAGACATCGATTGGTAATGATTCTACACTCCATTTTGGTTATATCCCACTAATCTATCATTAATTACATCTTTAATTTCAAATTTGGGGTTGAAAAATTGGGGAAAATGGGAAGAAGTTCTTCAACTAAAAATTTTGAGTTTGAAAGGCGATTTGGGGTCGGATTCGAGTAATTCTTATATAGTTGGACTCGTGAGTGGATGGGCTTTCGGGTTTTGTGACTCTTGTCGGATTTCGAGTCATGGGCCCGGGGGGCCAGGTTGAGTCTATTTCGAGTTTTGGTTTAGAACTTCATATTTTTCTTATGGAATTAATTCATTTAGCCTACATAATTATCTTTTATTGCTTGTGGCTAGATTCGGGACATTTGGATACTGCATTGCGGGGCAAAGGCATTTTGGAGTAGGATTTTGCGCAGTTTGAGGTAAGTAACACTCTAAAATCTGGTCCTGAGGGTATGAAACCTCGAAATTTGGTATGGTGTGATTATTTGGAGGTGACACACATGCTAGGTGATGGGCGTGTGCGTGTGCACCGTGAGAGATTGTGACTTGGTCCATCCTGTAAGACTATAAAGTAGAATAGCCTATCGTTTATTACATGTTTCTTTTGTTTTCTAGAAATTTGACTCCCATTCATGTTAGAAACCATGCTTAGGCCATATGATATCACTGTTGGGACCCGCAGCGATCGTGTACTTGTTGAATTGATTGCTAATTGATGTCTTGTAATCAGTCACATTCTTACTTGTGTATCATATCTCTGTTTCCTCTTGTTTCTTTTAATAATTCTTATTATCTCTTTTTGGGCTGAATTGTATGAATTCTATGAGCCCGAGGCTGGAGAGGTTAGTGACAGAGATAGGGCCTGAGTACCTAACTGTGCACTAAGTGACTTTATATGGATCGGGTTACACACCGCAACGAGCCTTATGGATATTTATGGATTATGGATCGGGTTGCACGCCGAAACAAGATTGGATCGGGTTATACGCCGCAGCGATATAGGGCTTGGGCTGAAGGAGCCCCTCCAGATTCTGTACATCCCCAGTGAGCGCATGTACCTATTGAGTGTGTGTGTTGAGGGCTGAGATCGAGTATTGAGCTATTGAGAGATTGAGTGTTTGTTACTCTGGGAGGTTGCATTTGTCTTCCTTTATTGTTGCACTTAGTTGATTTATGTTACTGTTCTGAACTTCTGGAAAATATTATATCCGGTTTACCTGAACTTAGTAAATATGCAGCTGACTTGACTTATATTGCCAGAACTTACTCATGTCTACTTTCATTGTTGAAATTATTGAAATGAACTATATTTGTATAACTATTCACTGCTTCTCAGTTCCTTATTTTTTTTTTGTTACGTACTGAGTTGGTTGTACTAAAGCTACACCATGCACTTCGTGTGCAGATCCAGGTGTATCCGGTCATGAAGGACGTTGAGCTCGTGCGTGGTCAAGCATCGGAGATTTACAAGGTAGCTTCCGGCGTTCGCCGTCCTTGTCTCTCCTTCCTTGCTATCTTTCCTTTTCTGTATTGACATTTAGACACAAACTCTTGCAGATGTTGATTATTAGACTGTTGTTAGATGCTCATGACTTGGTGACAACCTGATGTTTGGAGCTATCTTTCCGCATTGTATTTTGAGTTATACTTATGTTTTTTTATGAAAAAGTTCTATTATGAAATATCGAAGTATTTTAAAAAAATCGGCATGCCTAGTATCATCGGTAGGTGCCATCACGACAGGTTAAAGATCTTGGGTCGTGACAAGTTCGTATCACTTCCTACGTTACATAGGTCTCATGAGTCATGAGCAGGTTTAGTAGAGTCTTGCGGATCGATATAGAGACATCTGTACTTATCTTCGAGAGCCTGTCGGACCCTTAGGAAATTGCACATTCTAGATTTCTTGTCGTGCGAATCATTTGATTCTGGTAACTGAATTTCTATTATTCTATTCTCTCAGAGATGGTGAGGACGCATACTATAAGCCAGGATGGACAAACACCAGTACCACCAGTCAGGGCCGTGAGAGGACGAGGTCGCGATAGAGGCCACGGTAGGGGCATAGGTGCAGCTCACACAACAGCTAGGACAGTACGTGCAGATCCACCAGTTGCCCCAGTTCAGGAGCAGGCTCCAGTTGTGGATGAGCATGTGGGACCAGCTCAGGCACCACCTGTGCCTATTGTGATTCCTGATCTTTAGAAGGCCTTAACTCAGATTTTGACTGTGTTTACCGACCTTGCTCAGGCGGTTTCTGTTCTGGCCACAACAACCACTTCTTAGGCCGGGGAGGTGCTCAAACTCCTGCCGCTCACACACCAGATCAGGTGGTATAGGGACTCCAAACACCGAGGGAACCACCAGCCTAGCTGGTTGCAGCTGCTCAGGATTATGTGGTTCCTGTCATGCCCGATGATGAGCAACATCGATTGGAGAGGTTTGGGAGACTCCAGCCTCCATCTTTCAGTAGTGTATAGGGAGAGGATGCACATGTCTTCCTGGACAGGTGTCATAGGATACTTCATAAAACAGGCATTCTAGAGACCAGTGAGGTCTCGTTCAGTACTTTTCAGTTCTCTATGGCTGCCATTAGTTGGTGGGAGGGTTAAGAGAGGCGTAGGACAGTCGGTGCAGCACCCCTTACCTGACAGCAGTTCTCCGGTCTTTTTTTGGAGAAGTTCATGCCTTAGTCCCACAGAGAGGAGCTGCGCATGCAGTTTGAGCAGCTTCGTTAGGGTGATATATCCGTGATGCAGTATGAGATGCGGTTCTCAAAGTTGGTCTGTCATGATATCTGGTTGGTTCCCACAAACAAAGAGAGGATTGGAAGTTCATAGATGGCCTCACTTTTCACATGTGATTGCATATGACTAGACAGAGAGTGTCTGATGCTACTTTTGATGAGGTTGTTAATATTGCTCATCAGATTGAGATGGTTCACAGCCAGGAGAGGGTTGAGAGGGAGGACAAGAGGCCTCGTGGACAGGGTGGATTTAGCGGTGTTCCTTCTGGGGTTCAGTTCCACCACGGTAGAGGTTGTCCTTTGAAACATGCTCAGGCGACTCGCCTTGTCCACCGTGGTGCATCATCTGGCCATGGTTCACACAATTATCAGCAGGGCCATTCATCTCTCAATTCCCTCCCAGCTCAGAGTTCGTCCCGTGCTCCATCAGGTTAGGGTTCGTCTATGCCAGGTCCTTCTACTAGTTATCCCGGTGCCCGGGGCTCCCTTAAGTCCCCATCACCAGCACCAGGGAGTTGCTATGAGTGTTGAGAGTTTGGTCACATGAGGAGGCAGTGTCCCTGCCTAGTGGGAGGTCTAGCCCAACAGAGGCGCCACTCTATGATATCAGTACCAATTTCTTTACCACCCGCTCAGCCAGCTCGGGGTGGAGCTCTATCAGCTAGCGGTCGCCCTAGAGGGGGAGGCCGATCAGGGGGTAGCCAAGCCCGTTTCTATGCTCTCCCTTTTAGACCATATGCCATTGCTTCAGATGCTATGATTACAGGTATTTTCTCAGTTTTCCACAGAGATGCATCTGTATTATTTGACCCTGGTTCCACTTATTTGTATGTGTCCTCCTATTTCGCTCATTTTCTGGATATGCCCCGTGAGTCTCTAGTTTCATCTGTTCATGTATCTACTCCGGTGGGCGATACAATTATTGTAGACTATGTATATTGATGATGTGTGGTGACTATTGGGAGTCAAGAGACTAGAGTAGATCTTTTGCTGCTTAGTATGGTCGATTTTGATGTGATTTTGGGTATGGATTGGTTGTCTCCATGTCATGATTTTCTATATTGTCATGCTAAGACCGTGACGTTGGCGATGCCGGGGTTGCCAAGGTTTGAGTGGAGAGGCTCTATAGACTATGTTCCCAGTAGAGTGATTTCATACTTGAAGGCTCAGCGGATGGATGAGAAGGGTTGGCTATCTTATTTGGCCTTTGTGAGGGATATTAATGCAGAGGCCCCTGTTATTGATTCTGTCCTAGTGGTGCGAGATTTTCCGGATATGTTTCCTGCAGACTTCCGGGCATGCCGCCTGACAGGGATATTGACTTCGGTATTGATTTGGTGTCGGGCACTCAACCCATTTCTATTCCACCGTATCATATGGAACTGGCGGAGTTGAAGGAGTTGAAGGAACAACTTCAGGAAGTCCTTGATAAGGGGTTTATTTGGCCTAGCGTGTCATCTTGGGGTGCGCCAATTCTATTTGTAAAGAAGAATGATGGTACTATGAGGATGTGCATTGATTACAGTCTGTTGAACAAGGTCACAATCAAGAACAAGTATCCTTTGCCACGTATTGATGATCTATTTGTCCAGCTTTAGGGAGCGAGGGTGTTTTCCAAGATTTATTTGAGGCCAGGTTATCACCAGCTGAAGATTCGGGACTCAAATATTCTTAAGACTAGCTTTCAATACCCTATAAGCCATTATGAGTTCCTTGTGATGTCTTTTGGGCTGACCAACGCGCCAGCATCGTTTATGCATCTGATGAACAATTTGTTTCAGCCTTATCTTGACTCGTTCGTTATTTTATTCATTGATGATATCCTGGTGTACTTTCTTATCCATGAGGAGCATGCACATCATCTAAGGATTGTTTTACAACTGTTGAGGTAGGAGAAACTTTATGCAAAGTTCCCTAAGTGTCAGTTTTGGGTCAGTTCAGTGGCGTTTTTGAAGCACATGGTGTCCAGTGAGGCTATTCAGGTGGATCCGAAGAATATAGAGGCGGTGTTGAGTTGGCCTAGACTGTCCTAAGCCATGGAGATTCAGATTTTTCTAAGTTTGGCTGGCTATTATCGTTGTTTTGTGGATGGTTTCTCATCTATTGCATCGCCCTTAACCAAATTGACCCAAAAGGGTGCTCCATTCAGGTGGTCGGATGAGTGCGAGGAGAGTGTTCAGAAGCTCAATGGCTTATTCATATCGGGTTAACGGTTTAACGGACGGGGAACAAATTGAAATATTTTTATTAACGGCTTATCGGTTTTGGGGCGGAATATTCTATTTTCTTAATAGATAATCCGTTAACCCGTTAAGAATATATATATATATATATATATATATATATATATATATATATATATATATATATATATATATATATATATATAATTTATCCATATATATATATATATATTCAATATAAAAAACCCTTCCACTTCCACTCTTACAGTACTCCATCTCTAAGTTCTAACGCTTAATTCCTAAATAATCAGAACAGAAACCCTAACGCCTACTCCATTTCGCCCTCTCGCCACCATCTACCCCTCCCTCTCGCCATAGACATTGTCTCCCTCTCGCCGACTCACCTCTCCATCTCGCTGTCTCCCTCTCGCCGACTCGCCATAACCAGAGCAACAGTCAACAGATGGTAAGTTTCTTTTCTTATTGATGTCTTTAAAATCAAAGAGCATCTCAATTCTCATTAGAATTCTTAGTGCCCTAGTATGAAAATCAAGATCATATTTTTGCTTTTTGAAAATTGTAAATAGGCGTTAATAGACATATGTATGTCCTAAAGAAGAATTTGATACAGTTGAAAATTGCTTTTATGAATGAAGACTGTTATTGAGGTTTGACTGTGGTAATCTCCTTGAACAATCCTACTGGATTAATTTGCATTTATTGTTTGTTGGTTTTCAACCAATCCTTTCAACTTCTAAGATGCATGGCAGTGGACATAACTGTTAACATCTGCATGCTAGCTGGTAACGATGTAGCTAACAAATTCAGAATTATCCTATTCTGAATTTGTATGCTACGCGGTCAGCAAACAATTAATGCACACAATATAGATTGAATTAGGCCGATAAACTGCCTGATAATCGTCCGATAAGAGCTAAACCAATACCAATCCGCTCGATATCTTATCGGGTGGCTAGCGGATTAATACATTTAAAATCCGATAACCGATAAGCCAAATCATTAAGAGTAAATAACCGCTCAATTCGCCCGATAAGCAGGCCTACTCCAACCTATGTAATGAATATTAGCAGTGTTAAACAAAGGCATTAGATTCAATTCCATAATTTTCATTCAGTCAAAGTCAAAGGCAAGCCTAAAAGCCAACTACCTCGAATCAACCCAACATACTTCGCGATTGAGACTTTCTACCTTGCGATCGTAGTAGTAGTCACCAGATATAAGGTAAGAAACCAGATTTTTAAGTCCCAACTAAACCAAAACATGCTTGAACCCCTCAGATCTTCACACAAACCATCCCTACAAGTCACAGTAAATGATTAATAACAACATATTTATAGATGCACAAAATATAAATTGGAAAACAAACAAGAAAAATGGGAGGTCGAGTTGTTATATAGTCAACGACTAGATGTATGGCTCAAAGAAAATAATAATAGTGATGTTAACTAAACATCAATTTAATTTTGGTAAGAAAAAAAATTGTAACGTTTATTGTTAGACTACTTTCTCTAGCTATTCAACTTCCTACTTTACGCTCAATGTTTACTATTTTTGGACCCTTTGTGACGACCCGGTCGGTCGTCTCGAGAGTTGTAGTCTTGTTTCCCCATTTTCTACTTCTATTGTGTTCTATAGCTGTTATAGCTTACCGAATTGGTTAGTTCGGGTCCGGAGTGATGTTAGAGTGATTTGAAACACTTCATCTCTTAATTGGAAGCTTAAGTTGGAAAAGTCGACGGAATGTCGACTTATGTGTAAACGGCCTCAGATTTGAATTTGATTATACTGTTAGCTTCGTTAGGTGATTTTGGACATAGGAGTGCATCCGGAATGAGATTTGGAGATCCGTAGCAGAATAAGGCTTGAATTGGCGAGAGTTGGAATTTTGACGAATTTGACTGGCAGTGAAAATTTTGATATCGGAGTCAAATTTGATTTCTAGGAATTGAAATAGGTTCGTGGTGTCATTTATGACTTGTGCAAAATTTGGGGTCAGCCGGACGTGATTTGATAGGTTTCGACATCATTTGTGGAAATTAGAAATTTCGAAGTTCCTTAGGCTTGAATCCAGGTGTAATCCGTGTTTTAATGTTGTTTTCCGTGATTCGAGGGTTTGATAAGTTCGTATTGGGTAATATGACTTGTTGGTATGTTTGGTTAAGGTCTCGAGTGCCTCAGATGGATTCCGGGTGGTTAACGAACTAGTTTTTAGACTAGAAAGATTGCAGAATTTGCTGGTGTTTCAGTTGCTGGTTTTCTCTTATGCGATCACGTAAGAGGAGACGTGATCTCTTAAGGTTGTGTGGGGGAAGTGGAAATTTACCCGATGCATTTGCGAGTTAGGGGACGCGATCATGTAAGTTGGTCAGGCTGTGCATCGCGAACGCGTGGGCTAGGCTACGTTCGCGAAGAGGAAGTTAAGCAACATTGGAGTTCAAGTGTTGTTCTTTGCAGTCGCTTGAGGACAGACACGATCGCGTAGGTGTGAGAAGCCAGTGGTTCGCAATCGCGATCACGTGTGAGGTGACTTTTTTGCGTAGCATGGTTTGTAAAAATTTGGAATTTTGTTCTACACGATCGCATGAAATGTTCTGCGATCGCGTAGGTGAGCACCTGGGCAGAATATAAAAATTTCAAAAAACAAGGGTTAGCCATTTTTATCAAAACTTGAGTTTGGGAGCTCGGATTTGGACGAGATTTTGAGGTATTTTTAGAGTCATCGATTGTTAATGATTCTACACTACATTTTGGTTATATCCCACTAATCTATCATTAATTACATCTTTAATTTCGGATTTGGGGTTGAAAAATTGGGGAAAATGGGAAGAAGTTCTTCAACTAAAAATTTGGAGTTTGAAAGGCGAATTGGGGTCGGATTTGAGTAATTCTTATATGGTTGCACTCGTGAGTGGATGGGCTTTCGGGTTTTGTGACTTTTGTCAGATTTCTAGTCATGGGCCCGGGGGGCCGGGTTGAGTCAATTTCGAGTTTTGGTTTAGAATTTCATATTTTTCTTATGAAATTAATTCATTTAGCCTACATAATTATCTTTTATTGCTTGTGTCTAGATTCGGGACATCTGGATACTGCATTGCGGGGCAAAGGCATTTTGGAGTAGGATTTTGTGCAGTTTGAGGTAAGTAACACTCTAAAATCTGGTCCTGAGGGTATGAAACCACGAAATTTGGTATGGTGTGATTATTTGGAGGTGACACACATGCTAGGTGACGCGCGTGTGCGTGTGCACCGTGAGGGATTGTGACTTGGTCCATCCTGTGAGACTATAAAGTAGAATAGCCTATCGTTTATTACATGTTTCTTTTGTTTTCTAGAAATTTGACTCCCATTCATGTTAGAAACCATGCTTAGGCCATATGATATCACTGTTGGGACCCGCAGAAATCGTGTACTTGTTGAATTGATTGCTAATTGATGTCTTGTAATCAGTCACATTCTTACTTGTGTATCATATCTTTGTTTCCTCTTGTTTCTTTTAGTAATTCATATTATCTCTTTTTGGGCTGAATTGTATGAATTCTATAAGCCCGAGGCTGGAGAGGTTAGTGACAGAGATAGGGCCTGAGTACCTAACTGTGCACTAAGTGACTTTATATGGATCGGGTTACACACCGCAACGAGCCTTATGGATATTTATGGATTATGGATCGGGTTGCATGCCGAAACAAGATTGGATCGGGTTATACGCCGCAGCGATATAGGGCTTGGGCTGAAGGAGCCCCTCCAGATTCTGTACATCCCCAGTGAGCGCATGTACCTATTGAGTGTGTGTGTTGAGGGCTGAGATCGAGTATTGAGCTATTGAGAGATTGAGTGTTTGTTACTCTGGGAGGTTGCATTTGTCTTCCTTTATTGTTGCACTTAGTTGATTTATGTTACTGTTCTGAACTTCTGGAAAGTATTATATCCGGTTTACCTGAACTTAGTAAATATGCAGCTGACTTGACTTATATTGCCAGAACTTACTCATGTCTACTTTCATTGTTGAAATTATTGAAATGAACTATATTTGTATAACTATTCACTGCATCTCAGTTCCTTATTTTTATTTGTTACGTACTGAGTTGGTTGTACTAAAGCTACACCATGCACTTCGTGTGCAGATCCAGGTGTATCCGGTCATGGAGGACGTTGAGCTCGTGCGTGGTCAAGCATCGGAGATTTACAAGGTAGCTTCCGGCGTTCGCCGTCCTTGTCTCTCCTTCCTTGCTATCTTTCCGTTTCTGTATTGACATTTAGACATTAACTCTTGTAGACCCTGATTATTAGACTGGTTGTTAGATGTTCATGACTTGGTGACAACCTGATGTTTGGAGCTATCTTTCCGCATTGTATTTTGAGTTATACTTATGTTTTTTTATGAAAAAGTTCTATTATGAAATATCGAAGTATTTTAAAAAAAATCGGCTTGCCTAGTATCATCGGTAGGTGCCATCAGGACAGGTTAAAGATTTTGGGTCGTGACAAGTTTGTATCACTTCCTACGTTACATAGGTCTCATGAGTCATGAGCAGGTTTAGTAGAGTCTTGCGGATCGATACAGATACATCTGTACTTATATTCGAGAGCCTGTCGGACCCTTAGGAAATTGCACATTCTAGATTTCTTGTCGTGCGAATCATTTGATTCTGGTAACTGAATTTCTATTATTCTATTCTCTCAGATATGGTGAGGATGCATACTATGGGGCAGGATGGACAACCACCATTACCACCAGTCAAGGCCGCGAGAGGACGAGGTCGCGATAAAGGCCGTGATAGGGGCAGAAGTGCAACTCACACAACAGTTAGGACAGCACCTGCAGATCCACCAGTTGCCCCAGTTCAGGAGCAGGCTCCAGTTGTGGATGCGCATGTGGGACCAGCTCAGGCGCCACCCGTGCCTATTGTGATTCCTAGTCTTCAGAAGGCCTTAGCTCAGATTCTGACTATGTTTACCAGCCTTGCTCGACCGGTTTCTGTTCTGGCCGCAACAACCACTTCTTAGGCCGGGGAGGTGCTCAGACTCCTGTCGCTCGCACACCAGAGCAGGTGGTATAGGGACTCCAGACACTAAGGGCACCACAAGCCTAGCTGGTTGCAGCTGCTCAGGATTATGTGGTTCCTGTCATGCCCGATGATGAGCAACATCGATTGGAGAGGTTTGGGAGACTACAACCTCCATCTTTCAGTAGTGTAGATGGAGAGGATGCACATGTCTTCCTGGACAGGTGTCATAGGATGCTTCATAAAACAGGCATTCTAGAGACCAGTGAAGTCTCGTTCAGTACTTTTTAGTTCGCTACGGCTTCCATTAGTTGGTGGGAGGCTTACGAGAGGCGTAGGACAGTCGATGCAGCACCCCTTACCTGGCAGCAGTTCTCCGGTCTTTTTCTGGAGAAGTTCATGCCTCAGTCTCGCAGAGAGGAGCTGCGCATGCAGTTTGAGCAGCTTCGTTAGGGTGATATGTCCGTGATGCAGTATGAGATGCGGTTCTCGAAGTTGTCCTGTCATGCTATCTGGTTGGTTCCCACAAACAAAGAGAGGGTCGGGAGGTTCATAGATGGCCTCACTTTTCAGATGCGATTGCTTATGACTAGACAGAGAGTGTCTGATTGCTCATCAGATTGAGATGGTTCACAGCCAGGAGCGGGTTGAGAGGGAGGACAAGAGGCCTCGTGGACAGGTGGATTTAGCGGTGTTCCTTCTCGGGTTCAGCTCTACCACGGTAGAGGTCGTCTTTTCAAACATGCTCAGGCGACTCGCCTTGTTCACGGTGGTGCATCATCTGGCCATGGTTCACACAATTATTAGCAGGGCCATTCATCTCTCAATTCCCTCCCTGCTCAGAGTTCGTCCCGTGTTCCATCAGGTTAGGGTTCGTCTATGCCATGTCTTTCTACCAATTATCCCGGTGCTCGGGGCTCCCTTCAATCCCCATCACCAGCACCAGGGAGTTGCTATGAGTGTTGAGAGTTTGGTCACATGAGGAGGCATTGTCCCTGCCTAGTGGGAGGTCTAGCCTAGTAGAGGCGCCACTCTATGATATCAGCACCAATTTCTTTACCACCCGCTCAGCCAGCTCGGGGTGGAGCTCTATTAGCTAGCGGTCGCCCGAGAGGGGGAGGCCGATCGGGGGGTAGCCAAGCCCGTTTCAATGCTCTCCCTTCTAGAACATATGCCATAGCTTCAGATGCTATGATTACAGGTATTTTCTCAGTTTGCCACAGAGATGGCTCTGTATTATTTGTCCATGGTTCCACTTATTCGTATGTGTCCTCCTATTTCGCTCATTTTCTGGATATGCCCCGTGAGTCTCTAGTTTCATCTGTTCATATATCTACTCCGGTGGGCGATACAATTATTGTAGACTGTGTATATTGGTGATATGTGGTGACTATTGGGAGTCTAGAGACTAGAGTAGATCTTTTGCTTCTTAGTATGGTCGATTTTGATGTGATTTTGGGTATGGATTGGTTGTCTCCATGTCATGCTGTTCTATATTGTCATGCTATGACCGTGACGTTGGCGATGCCGGGGTTGCCAAGGGTTTAGTGGAGAGGCTCTATAGACTATGTTCCCAGTAGAGTGATTTCATACTTGAAGGCTCAGCGGATGGATGAGAAGGGTTGGCTATCTTATTTGGCTTTTGTGAGGGATATTAATGCAGAGGCCCCTGTTATTGATTCTGTTCTAGTGGTGCGAGATTTTTCGGATATGTTTCCTGCAGACTTCCGGGCATGTCGCCTGACAGGGATATTGACTTCGATATTAATTTCGTGTCGGGAACTCAACCTATTTCTATTCCACCGTATCATATGGCACTGGCGGAGTTGAAGGAGTTGAAGGAACAATTTCAGGAAGTCCCTGATAAGGGGTTTATTCGGCCTAGCGTGTCATCTTGGGGTGCACCAATTCTATTTGTAAAGAAGAATGATGGTACTATGAGGATGTGCATTGATTACAGGCTGTTGAACAAGGTCACAATCAAGAACAAGTATCCTTTGCCACGTATTGATGATCTATTTGTCCAGCTTTAGGGACCGAGGGTGTTTTCCAAGATTTATTTGAGGTCAGGTTATCACCAGCTGAAGATTCGGGACTCAAATATTCTTAAGACTAGCTTTCAATACCCTATATGGCCATTATGAGTTCCTTGTGATGTCTTTTGGGCTGACCAACGTGCCAACATCATTTATTCATCTGATGAACAGTGTGTTTCAGCCTTATCTTGACTCGTTCATTATTGTATTCATTGATGACATCCTGGTGTACTTTCATATCCATGAGGAGCATGGAGATCATCTAAGGATTGTTTTACAACTGTTGAGGGAGGAGAAACTTTATGCAAAGTTCCCTAAGTGTCAGTTTTGGGTCAATTCAGTGGCGTTCTTGAAGTACGTGGTGTCCAGTGAGGATATTCAAGTGGATCCGAAGAATATAGAGGCGGTGTTGAGTTGGCCTAGATTGTCCTAGGCCATGGAGATTCAGATTTTTCTAAGTTTGGCTGGCTATTATCGTTGTTTTGTGGATCGTTTCTCATCTATTGCATCGCCCTCAACCAAATTGACCCAAAAGGGTGCTCCATTCAGGTGGTCGGATGAGTGCTAGGAGAGAGTTCAGAAGCTCAAGACTACTTTGACCACGACCCTAGTTCTAGTTCTGCTATCAGCTTCTGGTTCTTACATACAGTATATTGTGATGCCTCGCGAATCGGTATTGGGTATGTTCTTATCTAGGAGGATAGAGTGATTGCTTTTGCTTCGCACCAGTTGAAGACCCATGAGAAGAACTATCTTATCCATGACCTTGAGTTAGAAGCTATTGTTCATGCCTTGAAGATTTGGCGGCATTATTTGTACGGTGTCCATTGTGAGATTTACATTGATCACCGGAGTTTACAACATCTGTTCAAGCAGAAGGATCTTAACTTACATCAGCGGAGGTGGTTGGAGCTTCTTAAGGACCATGATATCACCATTTTTTACCATCTCAGGAATGCCAATGTGGTGGCCGATGCCTTGAGTCGCCAGGCGCAGAGTTTGGGGAGCTTAGCATACCTTCCAATAGCAGACAGGCCATTGGCGTTGGATGTTCAGGACTTAGCTAGCCCGTTTTTCATATTGGATGTTTCGGGGCCGAGTCGAGTATTGGCTTGTGTGGTCTCTCGGTCTTTTCTTTATGATCGTATCAAGGAGAGTCAGTATGATGATCCCCATCTTCTTGTCTTTAAGGACAATGTTCAGTGCGGTGATGCTAAGTAGGTCACTATTGGGGATGATGGTGCATTGAAGATGTAGGGCAGGCTATGTGTTCCCAATGTAGATGGCTTGCGTGAGTTGATTCTCCAGGAGGCTCACAGTTCGCAGTATTCTATTCATCTGGGTGCTGCGAAGATGTATCAGGACTTGAGAAAGCATTACTGGTGGAGGAGGATGAAGAAGGACATAGTGTATTATGTAGCTCAGTGCCTAAATTGTCATCAGGTGAAGTATGAGCATCAACAACCTTGTGGGTTGCTTCAGAAGTTAGAGATTTCGGAGTGGAAGTGGGAGCGAATCACTGTGGATTTCGTTGTTAGACTCCCACGAACTCAGTGAAGGTTTGATGCAGTTTGGGTGATTGTGGATAGGCTAACCAAGTCAGCTCATTTCATTCCTGTGATCACTACCTATTCCTTTGAGCAGCTGGCTCGAGTGTATATCCGCGAGATCGTCAGGCTTCATGGCGTACCGATATCTATCATCTCTGACCGGGGTACGCAGTTTACATCACTATTCTGGAGGGCGGTATAACATGAGTTGGGTACTCGAGTGGAGTTGACTGCAGCGTTTCACCCTCAAACAAATAGACAGTCCGAGTGCACCATTTAGATATTAGAGGATATGCTCAATGCGTGTGTGATGGATTTTGGGGGTTCATGGGATCAGTTCTTGCCTTTAGTGGAGTTAGCATACAACAACAGTTATCATTCGAGTATCCAGATGGCACCGTATGAGGCTCTGTATGGTAGGCACTGTAGGTCTCCAGTGGGTTGGTTTGAGCCGGGAAAGGCTAGATTATTGGGTACAGACTTGGTTCAGGATACTTTGGAGAAGGTTAAGGTGATTCAGGATAGACTAAGCACAACCCAGTCCAGACAGAAGAGTTACATGGATCGGAAGGTCCAGGATGTTGCATTCATGGTTGGAGAGCGAAACATGCTCCAGGTTTCGCCTATGAAGGGCGTTATGAGGTTCTAAAGAAGGTCAAGTTGAGCCCTAGGTTCATTGGTCCTTTTAAGGTGTTGCGGCGAGTTGAGGAGGTTGCTTATGAGCTTGCTTTACCTCCTAATCTAGCGGGAGTTCACTCAATATTCCATGTTTCTATGCTTCAGAAGTATCACGGTGATCTGTCTCATGTGTTGGATTTCAGCTCAGTCCAGTTGGACAAGGATATATCTTATGTTGAGGAGCTAGTGTCTATTTTGGACAGGCAGGTCCGGAAGCTGAGGTCAAAGAACATTGCTTCTGTGAAGGTTCAGTGGAGGGGCCAGGCGGTCGAGGAGGCGACCTGGGAGGCCGAGCATGATTGCAACAATTATCCTCATCTTTTCACCACTTCAGGTATGTCTCTATACTCGTTTGAGGATAAATGCTTGTTTAAGAGGGGGAGGATGTGACGACTCAGCTAGTCATCTCGAGAGTTTTAGCCTCATTTATCCATTTTCTTCTTCTATTGTGTTCTACAACTATTATATAGCTTAACGGGTTGGTTGGTTTGGGTTCGGAGTGATGTCAGAGTGAGTTGAGACACTTAGTCTGTTAATTGGGAGCTTAAGTTAGAAAAGTCGATCGAATGTCAACTTATGTGTACACGGCCTCGAATTTGAATTTGATGGTTTTGTTAGCTCCATTAGGTTATTTTGGACTTAGGAGCGCGTCTGGAATTAGATTTAGAGGTCCGTAGTAGAATTAGGCTTGAATTGGCGAAAGTTGGAATTTTGGCAAATTTCACCGGCACTGGAAATTTTGATATTGGTGTCGGATTTGATTTCCGGGAATTGGAGTAGGTTCGTGGTGTCATTTATGACTTGTGTGCCAAATTTGGGGTCAATTGGATGTGATTTGATTGGTTTCGGCGTCATTTGTGGAGATTGGAAATTTAGAAGTTCCTTAGGCTTGAATCCGGGTGTAATGCGTGTTTTAATATTATTTTCGGTGATTCGAGGGTTCGACTAAGTTCGTATTGGGTTATATGACTTGTTGGTATGTTTGGTTGAGGTCCCGAGGGCCTCAGATGGATTCCGGGTGGTTAACAGACTAGTTTTTGGACTTGAAAGATTGCAGAATTTGCTGGTGTTTCAGTTGCTGGTTTTCCCTTATGCGATCGCATAAGAGGAGATGTGATCAATTAAGCTTGTGTGGGGGCAGTGGAATTTTACCCTATGCATTCGCGAGTTAGGGGACGCGATCACGTAAGTTGGTTAGGCTGTGCATCACGAACGCGTGGGTTAGGCGGCTTTCGCAGAGAGGAAGTGAAGCAACAGTGAAGTTCAAGTAGTGTTCTTCGCAGTCGCTTGAGGACGGACGCGGTGGCGTAGGTGTGAGCAACCAGTGGTTCGCGATCTTGATCGCGATCGCGTGTGAGATGACTCGTTTGCGTAGCATGTTTTGTAAAAAGTTGGAATTCTATTCTACACAATCGCATGAAATGTTCCGCGATCGCGTAGTGTGAGCACCTGGGCAGAATATAAAAATTTCAAAAAATGAGGGTTAGCCATTTTTATAAAAACATGAGTTTGGGAGCTCGGATTTGGACGATATTTTGAGGTATTTTTAGCGACATCGATTGGTAATGCTTCTACACTCCATTTTGGTTATATCCCACTAATCTATCATTAATTACATCTTTTATTTCGGATTTGGGGTTGAAAATTTGGGGGAAAATGGGAAGAAGTTCTTCAACTAAAAATTTCGAGTTTGAAAGGCGATTTGGGGTCGGATTCGAGTAATTCTTATGTGGTTGGACTCGTGAGTGGATGGTCTTTCGGGTTTTGTGACTTTTGTTGAATTTTGAGTCATGGGGCCGGGTTGAGCCTATTTCGGATTTGGGTTTAGAATTTCATGTTTTTCTTATGGAATTAATTCCTTTAGGCTATATAATTATCTCGTACTGCTTGTGGCTAGATTCAGTGCCTTTGGAGACTGATTCGAGGGGCAAAGGCATTTCAGAGTAGGATTTTACGCAGTTTGATGTAAGTAACAGTCTAAAATCTTGTCCTGAGGGTATGAAACCCCAGAATTTTGTATAATGTGATTATTTGGAGGTGACACACATGATAGATAAGGGACGTGTGGGCGTGCACCGTGAGGGATTATGACTTGGTCCATCCCGTGAGACTGTAAAGTCGAATAGCCTATCGTTAATTACATGTTTCTTTTGTTTTCTAGAAATTTGACTGCCATTCATGTTAGAAACCTTGCTTAGGCCATATGATATCACTGTTGGAACCCGCAGTGATCATGTACTTGTTGAATTGACTGCTAATTGATGTCTTGTACTCAGTCATAGTCTTTCTTGTGTATCATATATTTGTTTCCTCTTGTTTCTTGTTAATGCTTGTTATTATCTCTGTTTGGGCTGAACCATATGATTCCTGTGAGACCGAGAGGCTGGAGAGGTTAGTGACTGAGATAGGGCCTGAGTGATGAGCTGGGAGCTAGGTGACTTTATATGGATCGGGGTTCACGCCGCAACGAGCATGAGGGCTGAATGTATATGGATAGGGTTGCATGTCGCAACGAGATTGGATTGGTCTGCACGCTGCAGCGATATAGCGCTTGGGCTGAAGGAGCCCCTTCGGAGTCTGTACATCCCCAGTGAGCGCATGTACCTATTGAGTGTTTGTATTGAGGGCTGAAAGCCGAGTATTGAGCTATTGAGAGATTGAGTGTCTATTATTCTAAGAGGTTGCGTTTTTCTTCCTTTGTTGCATCACTTAGCTGATTTATCTTACTGTTCTAAACTTCTGGAAAGTATTATATCTGGTTTACCTGAACTTAGTAAATATGCAGCTGACTTGACTTATATTGCCGGAATTTACTCATGTCTTCTTTCATTGTTGAAATTACTGAAATGAACTGTATTTGTATAGCTCGTCACTGCTTCTCAGTTCCTTATTTGTTTGTGTTACTTACTGAGTTGGTTTGAATCACGCTACACCATGCACTTCATGTGCAGGTCCAGGTGTATCCGGTCACGAAGGACGTTGAGCTCGTGCACGATCGACTATCAGAGATTTACGAGGTAGCTGTCGGCGTTCGTAGTCCTTGTCTCTCCTTCCTTGCTATCTTTCCTTTTCTGTTTTGACATTTAGACGCAAAATCTTGTAGACGTTGTTTATTAGACTGGTTGTTAGATGCTCATGACTTGGTGACACCCCGATGTTTGGGGCTATCTTTTCGCATTGTATTTTGAGTTTGGCTCCTGTTTTTATGAAAAAGTTCTATTATGAAAAAGCTTTTGGTTTTCTTTTATGAAATATCGAAGTATTTTAAAAAAATCGACTTGCCTAGTACCATCGATAGACGGCATCACAATAGATTAGAGTTTTGGGTAGTGACACCGTTTGAGAAGAAAGGCTCATAACACATTATTGCAATCCATCATGATTGCTTATTTGAATATTTTAAATTTACTACTCCCTCCGTTTCAATTTATATGAACCTATTTGACTGAGCACGGAGTTTAAGAAAATTAAAAAGATTTTTGAACTTGTGGTGTAAAATGAGGCACATATATTTTGTGTGGTTATAAATCATTGTATAAAGGTAAATTGGTTCCAAAAAAAAAAAGAAAATGATCATTTTTTTGGTACAAACTAAAAAAGAAATAGATTCACATAATTAATTGAAACAGAGGAAGTATAATTTTAGTGGAATGGCCAGCAATAAGATTACTATAGTGGATTTAGTAGGCCAGTCAGTAAGCAAAGCGTCGAAGGGTGCAACGATGAAAATTTGAGCTTTTTCCTTTTGATAACGATTAGTAGAAATACTAATTAAGAATCATGTCAGTATAGGTAACAGTGGCCATAGGAGAAAATATAATTATCATTAGGCTTCTCGCCCAAGATAGTGAGCTCATATGTTGGACGATTATTTACCAGGTTGGAATTGATGCGACTTGGAATCTTAAACTAACCTAAACTAGCCAAGCGGACGCAGGATCTTTTCGAAGAGAGTTTATAAAAAAAAGTTAAAAAAGATAGTCAGTAGGAATTATACCTATGACCTCACATAAGTTTTGAAGTCCCTTGACCATTAAGATATACTTTTGGGTCATGTAAAGGCGATTCAAAATTTAATATATAAAAGTAAAAACCATATTTTACCCCACATATACAGTATAATTTTTCGACGAAAGGGGTTCGGATGAACCCCTTCCGCCCCCTAAATCCGCCCCTGAAATTAGCTTATTATACCCTCGAAATTTGCAAGCAAGCTGGTTAAAGTGGAGTCAGTTGAAACTCACAACCACATATGGGAAGAAAAAAAGTTGGAAAGCCTCATTGTAATAAAAAAATAAAATTGTTGTTTTATTTTAGTATTTATTTGGGTTTGAAATTGTTAGTTAATATTTTTCCACATAGGAACATCATTGGCTTGTTTAGAAAGAAACTAATTAAGAGTCTTATTGGTTAGCAAGAAGTCCACCAGAGCTTTAATTACAATCGTCTCTGCATAATAAAGTGGTGAAATTGTCACTATTTTACCTCCTAAAATGGTGGAAATTCCTTATCCACAACTTTATCTGAAGTGAAGAAGCAAATAACATGTGTTACACATCCATATTCAAAGAATTTTGGTTCAGAATTATACATCCAACCCCAACCTCTAAAACTTGGGGATAATGAGTTTTCTTCTTTGCTATTCTCTACTTAAATGTTTGCATTGCATTGGGTTAGAACCTTTGGCCTAAGTCACAAGTCCCTCGGCCTTTACTAGCCAATTTATCCCAAAAGCCAATAATTTCACTAAGGGGCTATTTTCCAAGTCAATACAGCAACAGAAGTTATGTGTCAATCTATTGTATATACACTAACCTTTTATAACTAGAGAACCCTACCCTCCTGTCTTCCAAATAATCCACAATGCGAACGAGTTCATCGGAAGATTTGCACTTTGGAAAGCCATCCAAAAAAGGGATGCTATGTACTTTGGAAGCTTGAAAGACCATCTGTATTTCATTGGATTAAAAGATGACCATTACTTAGAAGATTTTGAACTCAAAACTTGATATTCCTCTTGGTGGAGCAAGTATCACATTGATCTTCTTGTGCTTCTGTATGAACTTCGAGATTTGACTTTCTGTCACATTAACTTTGTCTCTCTTATTGGTAGAAATGAAAAAGATCTGTGCTTAGTCATATGTAGGCAGCACATGCTTGGTTTTTTCTATCAACTTGAAGGATAATTCGTTTACAATATTGTGTAAGTTGCTATTTTGTGTTTCTGATCTGATGGAACTATATGACAATTGTGGATTGGTTTTTGTTTGTTCTTCTCTGGACTCTAGAATCTTGAAAACTCTTTTAAAGCAAATGTGCATTCACCCCGGTAGTTCATTATCTGCCTAAAAATCGATATTGGGTAGAAAACAAATGAGACATATAAGATGCAATGACAAATAGCAATGCTACGCATCGCCATCTCCTCAACAGCCAAATGTTGCTCGCCTGCCATGTTCACAGGTAATTGAACAAGTGCTTGAAGATTATCTGTATCCCTTGCTTCTCTCAAACCCCTGTGAAATATTCTCTCAGGTTCGGGGTCAAAGCCTTTAAGACTATCCCGGCTTCTGACCTTTCGCATTCAATCAAGGTTCCTGAGACGAAAGCAACCAATATAGAAATGTTATACTTGACGAAATAAACAACTAAAGTAAACGACAGTAAAGTAGTCAATATTCAAGTCACCGACAACGGTGCCAAAACATGTTGATCAAACGCACACGCAAGTATACATAGTCATATAAGTAATAAAATGATAAGTCGAGTGTCGAGCCCATAGAAACTTGTGTCAACTACCCACTAATTTCTCAAAGATTGTTATTCAGTCGAGTCAATCAAAGTTTAAAAGTGTGATTATACTAAGCAGTGAATATAACTATCAACTAATTGATCTAGCAGAAATTGGTTTTTGAAAATTCAGTTGAGATGAACATTTCAGGGTTGTGATCGATTTACCAATCCTGTTGTGTTCTAATCAACTCTACCTTTCATTCAGTTCGCTCATGATTGCTAATTAATTGAGTAATTTCTCTTGTAGTATTCTCCCGAATTACTACTCGCCTATTGAAATAGAATAATGCCTATATTCCTATGGAATCAATCTATTAAGAACACATTAAGATTATGATATTCAAATTGAGTGTGGTGACTAGATATATTTTTATCCTAACCACAAATATGCCCCCACTCAGAGCTAAGATCATGCTGTCACGACCCAAAAATCCACTAGTCGTGATGACACCTAACCCAACCCGTTAGGTAAGCCAACTAATAACTAACCACTTCCAATAATATTTAACAAGACAATTAAAAAAATAAATTTTCTGAATCTTATACATTACCCCGAGGACTGGTAGTACAAATCATGATCTTCTAAGAATAGAATTTACAAAGCTGAAATGAAATAAATACATCGTCGTTTGAAAGTACATAAACACAGTTTTATAGATCTAAAGCTACAACGAACAAGGAGCAGCTACAACCGGCACACAAGTACATCTTCAATCCAACTCCCATCAAACACAGCAACATCAGCAACCAACATCTGCACGCAAGGTGCAGAAATGTAGTATGAGTACAACCGACCCCGTGTACTTAGTAGGTAACAAACCTAACCTTAAGTTGAAAAAATTGACAAGATAACACAAGGTCGGGCCCAATACCAACATCCCACAACAGTTCATAACAACATAATACAAGTAATAAAAAGGGTATCTCAGAAGTAAAAAAATGCTCAGCTCATTCACAGTTCCAGAAAATAGTCATGCTTTTCATGTATCTCAAAGAAAATCAAAATCTTTTACCGAAAATGCCAAATATACGAGTAAGTTGAAAACTGTAATTTTTCCAAATATCCTTTCTACAATAAATAAGATGTTTCATTTTCTTTCCAGATAGCAAGTGTCAAAAACCTCTCTATGCCCACATATTAATGTGTGTAAAAGGTCATGAATGACGTAATACCGTACAACATAAGGAAAAATGCATCTCTATGCTTGTATGTCATGTGTGCATGCCAATGCCATGTATCTCAGAGATGAATCGTGTACTCACACTCTCAAAGTACTCAATTTTACTGTCTCACACATTTCACTCATCATGCTCAACCACTCGGTACTGTATATGACCCATACGACCCAGGGAAGATCCATCCCAGAATATATACATCACTGACCATCAGCCACTCAGTATCGAGTAAGGCCAATCCAACCATATGGAGAAGATCCATCTCCAGGTACATAAATGCTACGGACAAGATCCATGTCCAGGGAAGATCCATCCCTCAATATTATTAACCGCGCTCACTGGGGGTGTGTACAGACTCCGGAGAGGCTCCTACAACCCAAGCACTATCATAAGCCATATCCAGGCATAATTCAATATAACAAACTGCGGCGTGCAGCCCGATCCCATAACTGTCACTCATAATCAGGCTCTCAGCCTCACTCAACCATCAATCTCTCCAGTCTCTTTCACGGGGTCACAATGCCATGAAACTAGCCCGACAACAATGATATGATGTATCAATAAACAACAACTGAGACTGAGATATGATATGAATGTATGAATATGACAGAGTACGAAATATCAATGAAATCAGTGAGATAACACCATGAAACAACCACTATAGGTCCTAACAATATCAAAATAAAGTCTAAACATGATATTTAGCATGATTGACAGCTCAGGTACTTTATCACATGGTGAAAACATAGATATCAACAAAATAGGTCCACTATACAGTGCCATGGAAATAACGGAGTCACAATTCACAGGGTGCACGCCCAAACACTCGTCGCCTAGCATGTGCGTCACCTCAATACCAATGACATAACACGTAATTCGGAGTTTCATACCCTCAGAACTAAATTTAGAAGAGTTACTTACCCCGAACGAACCAATTCCAATACCGAGCGAGCCAAGCGATGCTCCAAAAATGCCATCCCGCACGTATCGACCTCCTGATGGCTCGAAACTAGCCAAAATCAACTCAAATATATTAATTAATGCTAAAGGAAACAAACCCAATTGAAAAATCGAATCTTTAATCAAAAGCCCAGAATTGACCCAGAAATCAAAATCTGGCCCGCACCTCGGAACCCAATGAAACTCATAAAATCTTACAACCCATTCAATTACGAGTCCAAGTATACTAATTTCATCTATTTCCGACTCTGAATCGATGTTTAAAACTGAATTATTCACTTTAGAATTTTTTTGATAAAACCCCCCAATTCTCCAATCAAAATATGGATTAATTCAAAATGAACTTTTGTGATCATATTAAAATAAAAAAATTATAGTTGGATGCTGACCCCCATGAAAATACCAGAAGAACTCCGGGAAAATCACCTCAACAGGAGCTCTAGAACTCCAGATATGCTCAAAATACCAAAAGAATGCAATCTGATTTTTTATACACACGGATTTTCGCTTTTGCGACAAAAACTCCGCACCTGCACTTTTCCAGTTGTTATTTCCGCTTTTCATACAATTTTTTGCTCCTGCTGGGTCACAGATGCGGACTTAACTTCGCATCTGCGAAGCACCAGCACCAGCTCTCTTCTTCGATATTAAAATGTGCATAACTCCCTCATACGATGTCCAAATTCAACGATTTTTTTCTATGGCTCCGTAATTATGATATGGATCTAATTCTTCGATAAAAACATATATTAAAGCTCATTTGCTTAATGTGTTACCATTTATGCTTGAGGAAACGACGTTGAAACATCAAAAACGAGCACAACACAATCCAAACCTATCAAAAACACACCCGAGCCCTTCGGGACCCCGTCTAAACATACCAACAAGTCTCATAACATAACAATGACTTAATCGAGGCCTCAAAACACACATAACAACATCGAAATGACGAATCGCACATCAAATCATACTTAAATGAACTTTCAACTTTCAATTCCATAACTCGTGTCGAAACATATCAAATTATCCCGGAATGAACCCAAATTTTTCACACAAGTCCCAAATGACATGACGAAGCTATTCCAATTCCCGGAACCACACTGCGAATCCGATATCCTCAAAGTCAACTTCCACTCAAACTTATGAACTTTCAAAACCTTCAACTTTCCAATTTTTGCCAACTTGTGTCGAAACCTTCTAGAAACATCCAAATACAAATCCGGGCATATGCCCAAGTCCAAAATCATCATCCGGGCCTAACGGAACCATCAAAACTCCGTTCCGGGGTCAAATTCACAAAAAGTCAAACTTAGTCAACTCTTTCAACTTAAAGCTTCAAAAATGAAATTCATTCAAACCGATTCTGAATAACTTGAAAACCAAAACCGACGATTCACATAAGCCATAATACATCATACAGAACTACTCATGACCGTAAGCTACTGAGCGAAATGCAAATGCTCAAAATGTCCGGTCAGGTCGTTACATCCTCCCCCACTTAAACATGCCTTCATCCTCGAACGTGCCAATAGTTGTTCCCAAAACCACCAAATCACTGTATAACCTTACCATGCACATAACCGGGGGTCATACCATGTCCCCCTATCCCATATAGGTCCGATAACACAACATAACTGAAATTTCTCAATTCAACCTAGCCCATAAGCCTTAGAAAGCAATTTTCCAACATCCGGAATTTCTTATAAGATCTGAACCTCGCAACCTGCACGTTGTATAAGCCTGAACAAGTTGTACCAAACCGCAGCCGTAACCCAAGCTACAATCACAGGATATACCACATGACTTAAATACCCATAGAAAAATCTTCGATTACAGTAACTGCTCAGAACAACCCAATCCCGGTAATAAACCTCATACCTAACAAAACCTCATTCTAAAACCTTTGTACACTGCCGATAATGAAAGAACACGCAAAAAATCATAACCATTCATCAAATCAACAATCCATGGAGCTTCCTCTCCTTCAACAAGAACTATAGCTAATTCCTAAGCCGACTTCCGATATTATCCTTCCAATATACCGCAACCAAAATCCGATATCCTCAAAGTCAACTTCCGGTCAAACTTAAAAACTTTCTAAACCTTCAAATTCAAATTGCTTACTTTCATCAAGCCATACCAAATAGTAATATCATTTACGTAGTCATCTAAAATCGTCCATGCTGCCTATAAATTTCATGACCTTCCCTTCAAAATTGAACTGTGATCTCGCTCACGGGCTCACAATGTGATGAAACTAACCGACAATAATGATTAATGTATCAATAAACAACAACTGAGACTGAGATATGATATGAATGCATGAATATGACTGAGTATGAAATATTAAATAAATTAGTGAGATGATAGCAAGAAACGACCACTATGGGTCCTAACAATATCATCATAAAGCCTAAACATTATATTTGGCAAGCTTGACAGCTCATTTACTTTATCACATGGTGAAAACATAGGTATCAACAAAATAGGGCCACTATACAGTGCCATGGAAATAACAGAGTCACAATTCACAGGGTGCACGCCCACACGCCCGTCACCTAGCATGTATGTCACCTCAACACAAATCTCATAACACATAATTCGGGGTTTCATACCCTCAGCACTAAGTTTAGAAGAGTTACCGAGCAAGCCAAGCGATGCTCCAAAAATATCATCCCGTGCGTATCGACCTCTCAATGGCTCGAAACTAGCCAAATCAACTCAAATATATCAATTAACACCAAAGGAAACAAAACCAACTGAAAAAAATTGAATCTTTAATCAAAGCCCAGAATAGACCCAAAAAATCAAACTCGGGACCACACCTCGAAACCCGACGAAACTTATAAAATCTAAAAACTCATTCAATTATGAATCCTAACATACTAATTTCATCCAATTTCGACTCCGAATCGATGTTTAAAACCAAATTATTCACTTTAAAAAAGTTTTTGATAAAAAACCCCAATTCTCCAATAAAAATATGGATTAATTCAAAAATGAACTTCTGTGATAATACTAAAATACAAAAACTATAGTTGGATACTGAACCCCATGAAAATACGAGAAGAACACCGCAAAACGCACCTCAACCGGAGCTCTAGAACTCAAGATATGCTCAAAATACCAAAAGAACGTAGTTTGATTTTTTTATACACACGGATTTTCGCTTTTGCGACAAAAACTCCGCACCTGCACTTTTCCAGCTGTAATTTCCTCTTTTGCGGACCATTTTTCGCACCTGCGGGGTTGCATATACGGACCCAAATTCGCATCTGCAAAGCACCAGCACCGACTCTCTTCTCCGGCGCTAAAATAAGCATAACTCGCTCACAATTTCCAAATTCGTCGATTTTTTTTCTATGGCTCCGTAATTACGATACAGATCTAATGCTTCAATCAAAACAGAAATTAGAGCTCATTTTATTAATGTGGTACCATTTATGATTGAAGAAACAACGTCGAAACATCAAAAACGAGCGCAACACAATCCAAACGTATATGAAACTCACTCGAGTCCCTCGGGACCCTATCCAAACATGCCAACAAGTCCCATAACATAAAACGAACTTAATAGAGGCCTCAAAATACACATAACAACATTGAAATGATGAATCGCACCTCAAATCATACGTAAAATGAACTTTGAACTTTCAATTCCATAACTCGTGCCGAAACATATAAATAATCCCGGAATGAACCCAAATTTTGCACACAAGTCCCAAATGACATGAAGAAGCTATTCCAATTCCGGGAACCACAATCCGAATCTGATATCCTCAAAGTCAGATTTCGATCAAACTTATGAACTTTCCAAACCTTCAAATTTTAATTTTTTCCAACTTGTGCCGAAACCTTCTAGAAACATCCAAATGCAAATACGGGCATATGCCCGAGTCAAAAATCACCTTCTGGACCTAACGAAACCATCAAAAATCCGTTTTGGGGATCAAATTCACAAAAAGTCAAACTTGGTCAACTCTTTCAACTTAAAGCTTCAACAATAAAACTCATTCTTCAAAACCGATTCTGAATAACTTGAGAACCAAAACCGATGATTCACATAAGTCATAATATATCATACCTAGATACTCATGCATGTAAACTAGCAAACGAAGTGCAAATTCTCAAAATGACCGGTCGGGTCGTTACACATGCCCTCTTCAATTCGTCTCTAATCTAGACATAGTTTTTTCAAGCATAGCATAGATAGTAAACTGAACCTAACTGTTGGCCAGATAATTAAGCAATTAATCAAAGAATTGAAGAAACAACCATATATTAGCGAATTATAATCAAGGTCAAGTCAACTTCAAACAACAATATTCATGGTTTAAATGAAAACCTCAGAACTTATGTGTTTTAGCCACTCATAATAATGTCAAACAATTTCACAAGTGTTGAATAGTTGAAAATACTAAGAAAGATGAAGAAAAACTTAAAATTCTTGATCCCGAGTGTTCCTTGTGTGTATTTTCCTCTCCAAGTGGCGTCTCCCTCTCCAAAATAGGTTTAGACTTCTTTTTATACGAGTTGGGGGAGTGTAGGGCAGAAATAATCTTGTCCCGTACGAAGTAGGAGTGAATCCCATCACCCAGCGCCCAGGGTAGCGTGGGACGCTATCCTTGGCGCTGGAAAATTTTATCATCTGGAAATTGCGCCCCAGGTAGCGCCCAATGCTACCCAGGGCGCTATACTGTCGGATTTTCTTCTTTTGTTCTCTTTTTGCTTCGATTCGTGCACTTTCGTTCCACATTGCCTTCGGGTGACTCCTACACATAAAAATGCCACAAATTTGAATAAATTATTACATTACACATACAAATTCCACAAAATACGAGTAAAATGTGAGGCAATATGCATATAAAATATACATGGTTCAAGCTGAATATCAATTTTGGAAACTGCCTCAGGGAGAAATGCAGGGTAAGGATGCGTACATAGACCCTTGTGATTCGGCCCTTTTCCGAACCCTGCGCATAGGGGGAGCTCAGTGCATCGAGCATAAGTTTTCTAGCAAAAGGTAAGACGTGTGGATACTTTTATAAAGTTGATTGCTCAAGAGGCTTACCGCAGAATGCAAATGCCTAATTTTTGCTCTTATATTTTTCTTCTACAGTATAATTTTTAGTTTTATTATGTGTGTATTTTTAGGCTTCTAGAGTTAGATTATGTTAAATAATTTGATAAGGGTGTTAGGGGATTGGTTTTATCATTTTACAGCCAAAATTGGCCCAAATATTGGACCAAAATCGGCGGCCCAACAGCCCAAGACCCGGTCCATATGATTTGTCCTGGAAGACTTCAAAATTACGTATTTTTATTTATTTTACTAAGATTAAATCTCACCCATCCATTCCCTCATGATCCAACGGCTCTCATTCACTCCCTATACCCAGTATTTAAAGCCTAGAATAGCCAAAATTTTGCCTCATTTCCCTTATTACTCTCCTCCTCTCTTCTTCCTCTTTATTCTCTTTATACTCTCTGCCGCACCACCCAATACTGCCGTCCTCCGCCGCCATAAATCTCCCACCGGCCGCGACCGTCGTCCAAATCACCCCAAATTTTATCACTTCTTCTTCTGAACCTCCTCTCCATGAATCCAAGCCTCAAATCCTTCAAATATCTACCAATCTCCACAAATCTACCTAAATCTTGGGGAAAAAAAACCTAGCCGTCGCCGCCTCAAAATTCCTCGAGTTTTAACCTTCCACACCCCGTAATACATACATAAACGGATAAATATCGTTGAGTTCTATCCTTTCCTACACTTTTCACCCCCAACATCCCTTTCGTCGCCGGCCAGCTACCCTCACCGCCGACCCACCACTACTGCCAGACCACTCCTCTGTTTTAGTCTAATTCCGAACAAGAACACTTATTTCCTTTTGATATGACACCAAGTTCATTAAATTTGATGTCTACCAAAATGAAATAAGTGTTACATGGTCGGGCAGCCACTTCTTGGCATCTCCAACGTCTTCTCGTGGCTCGAACAACTTCAAGCATGCTCGTTAGGTATTATCGCCATCCCTTTAATTAATTTCTGATTTTTTTATATTAGCAGGTTAGTTTCTGATTTTTGATTATTCTGTTTTGGTTGTTTCTTGTTAATTAGAGTTTCAAGTTAGGTTTATTTAATTAGTTATCTCTATTTAGTTTACTTGTTTGTTAGACCGTTATTGATTAAACGTGATATTTAGTGTATTAGTTAAAGTGTTTACTTAGTTAGTCGATTATTTATTGTTGAACATTGTCGTCCGATTGTTAATGATGGTTGTCTAATTTTTATTTTGAGCATTAGCTTATGAATTCAATTGTATTTTCTATGTTTAGTTTGCACAAATTAATTTGTTTTAATCTAGTTAGTTTGTTTTGGTTCCATTTGAAGTGTTGTTTCTGTTTTGTCGATTCTTAGTTGTTTGAGTTTAATTTGGTTCAAAATCAATAGGGTGGTATTGATGCTGTTAAAATCTGAAGTTTAGATGGGTTTGATCATGACTTAGGGTACTAGTGGCATACTTTTACTAGTAGGGTGGCTGAAATGATATTTTTTATCCTTGCTTCTGACATAGCATATTTTCAGTTTGTCCTTTCAACTTTTGAACAACCTTTGAATAGTGTTTAACACATAAAGTCAGTCCTTGTTTGACATAATTTTGGTGAACAAAAATGTAACGACCCGACCAGTTGTTTCATGAGTATAGCCCGTTCCCCCATTTTCTGCTTCTTTTGTGTTCTATAGATGTATTATGACTTGCCGGGGTAGTTAGTTTGAGTTCGGAGTGAATTGAGACACTTAGTCTCTTAATTGGAAGCTTAAGTTGGAAAAGTTGACCGGATGTCAATTTGTGTGTAAACGACCTTGGATTTGAATTTTGAGGGTTCCATTAGCTCCGTTAGGTGATTTTGGACTTAAGAGCGCATCCAGAATGTGATTTGGAGTCCGTTGTAGAATTAGGCTTGAATTGGCAAAAGTTGGAATTTTGGCCAGCAGTGGAAATTTTCATATCGGGGTCGGAATTGATTTTAAGGAATTGGAGTAGGTTTGTGGTGTCATTTAGGACCTATGAGGTTAATCGGACGTGGTTCGATAGGTTTCGTCTCCTTTACGAAATTCAGAAGTTTAGAAGTTCTTTAGGATTGAATTTGGGTGTAATTGGTGTTTTGATATTATTTTGAGTGATTCAAAGATTCGACTAAGTTTGTATTGGGTTATATGACTTGTTGGAATGTTTGGTTGAGATCCCGGGGGCCTCCGGTGGAATTCGACAGGTTTTAGACTTGGTTTTGGATTTGAAAGAGCAGCTGAAGTGATGTTGTTACTGGTGTAATCGCACCTGCAGAGTGGGAACCGCATGTGCGAGCCCATAGAAGCAAATAAGGAACCGCAGAAGCGGGCAAGGGAGAGATGGGTAGAAGCCGCAGGTGCGGAGATTTTCCCGCACCTGCAAGGGTCGCAGAAGTGGGCAGCTGGGCGCAAATACGAGTATTAGTAGCAGGTGTGATGGGTTCCTGCACTTGTGATAGGCGCAGATGCGGTCGTGTAGCTGCAGGAGTGGAGCATAGGATTTTATGTTGAATCCACACCTATGATGAAATTTCCACAGCTGCGGCATCGCAGATGCAACAGGAGGTCCGCAGGTGCGAAATGTCTGGGCAGAAGCTTAAAAAGCAAGGGGTCGCGATTTTGGTCTTATTTTCATATTTGAGACTCGGACTTAAGCGATTTTGGAGGAGATTTTTGAGGGTATTATTGGGGTAAGCTTCTTTAACTCATTTTGGATCATAAATCTTGCTTCCCCACCTAATTAGCAAGATTTTTGAAGTGAAATTTGGTGGTTTAGGGCTTGGGAATTGGAGAGTGGATTTTGGGGATTTGGGTTACCACATGATGTCGGATTTTGATGAATTTTGTATGGGTAGACTCGTGAGTGAATGAGATTTCAGGTTTTGAGACTTTTATCAAATTTCGAGACGTGCGCCCAGGGGCCGGGTTTGAGCCGATTTCGGATTTGGGGTTATAATTTAGTAGTTTTCTTGTGGAATTAATCTCTTTAGCCTATATTGATTATCTCGTACTATTTGTAGCTAGATTCAGGGAATTTGGAGATCGATTCGAGAGGCAAGGGAATTTCGGAGTAGGATTTCTGCACAGTTGAGTAAATAATAGTCTTAAATCTGGTCTTCAGGGTATGAAACCCCGGAATTGGTATGATGTGATTATTTGGAGGTGACGCACATGATAGGTGACGGGTGTGTGAGCGGACACCGTGAGGGATTGTGACTTGGTCTGCCCCATGAGACTATAAAGTCAAATAGCCTGTTGTTCTAACATGTATTCCTTGTCTTCTAGCAACTGCTTAGGCTATGTACCTGCTCATTGATATTGTACTTAGTTGTAGCATTTCTTGTATATTATACCTCAGTCTCTGATATTCCGTGTTGATACATGATAACATTCTGATTGGGCCGATTTCCTTGCATTACTAAAGGCCGTGAGACTATAGAGCTTCATGACTGGGTGAGGCCGAGGGCCTGGTGGTAAGGTATAGATACCGTAGCACGTGAGTAGTCCATGCAAATCATGATGTTTATACTTAGCACGTGAGTTGTCCGTGTGGATCTTGATATGATATGATAGCACGTGAGTTGTCCGTGCAACACGTGAGTTGTCCATGCGGATTATGACGTTTGGGCTGTAGGATCCCCTCCAGAGTCTGTACACCCCCAGTGAGCGCAGGTACCTCTTGAGTGTGTGTATTGAGGGTTGAGAGCCGAGCTTTGAGCTATTGAGAGCTTGAGTGACTGTACCCTGAGAGGTTGCATCTGTCTTCTTTGTTGCAGCATTTGGCTGACTCATGTTTACCATCATTGCTGCATTTACGAGTCATGAGTAGGTTTGGTAGAGTCTTGCGGATCGGTACAGAGACGTCTGTACTTATCTTTGAGAGCATGTCCGAAACTTAGGAAATTATATGTTGATTTTGGTAACTAAGCATCTGTTTTTTCGTTCTCTCATAGATGGTGAGGACTCGTACTACTGGGTAGGATTGGAAGCCACCAGTACCACCATCTAGGGCCGCGAGAGACCGAGGTCGCGGTAGGGGCAGAGGTGTAGCCCGCACAGCAGCTGAGGCAGTACCTGCAGATCCACCATTTTCCCCAGATCAGGACCAGGTCCCAGTTGTGGATGCACCAGCGGGACCAGCTCATGCACCACATGTGCCTATCGTGATTCCTGGCCTTCAGGATCCTTACCTCAGATCCTGATCGTGTGTATAGGCCTCTGGTTGTCGCTGCTCAGGACTATGTGGTTCCTGCTATGCGTGAGGATGAGCAACGTAGATTGGAGAGGTTTGGGAGACTCCAGCCTCCATCTTTCAGTGGTGCAGAGGTAGAGGATGCAAAGGTCTTCTTGGACAAGTATCAGAGGATACTCCGTACAACAGGTATTCTGGAGACCAGTGGGGTCTCGTTCACTACCTTTTAGTTCTCTCGGGCTGCATTCAATTGGTGGGAGGCTTACGAGAGTCATAGATCGGTCGGCACGACATCCCTTACCTGGCAACAGTTCTCCGTTCTCTTTCTGGAGAAGTTCATGCCTCAGTCCCGTAGAGAGGAGCTGCGCAGACAGTTTGAGCAGCTTCGTCAGGGTAATATGTCTGTGACATAGTATGAGATGCCATTCTCGGAGTTGGCCCGACATGCTATATGGTTGGTTCCCACAAATAGGGAGAAGAATATGAGGTTCATAGATGGCCTCAGCTTTCAGCTACGATTGCTTATGACCAGAGAGAGTGTTTGGTGTTACGTTTTATGAGGTTGTCGACATTTCCCATCAGATTGAGATGGTTCACAGTCGGAGCATGTTGAGAGGGAGGACAAATGTCCTCGTGGACAGGGTGGATTTGGCGGTGTTCCTTCTGGGGATCAGTTCAGCATGGTAGGGGTCGTCCATTCAGACATGGTCAGATGGCTCGCCCAGTTGACCGTGGTGCCTCATCTTGACACGGGTTACGCAGTCATCAGAATGGCCAGTCGTCATTCAGTGCACTACCAGCACAGAGTTATCACCATGCCTCATTAGCTCAGGTTTCCATGGGTAGTTCCTCTAGGCATCAGGAGTAGCAGTTCCGTCAGGGGTTGTTTCGAGTGCGGAGATTTTGGTCACATTAAGAGAGATTTCCCTAGGTTGTTGAGTGGGGATCCACAGCAGAGTACTCGGCCGACGGCACCAGCACCAGCAGCTGAACCACCCATCCAGCCAGCTCGAGGTAGGGCTAAATCAGCTAGGGGTTGCCTGAGAGGGGGAGGCCGATCAGGAGGTGGCCAGGCTCGTTTCTATGCTCTCCCCACCAGACCAGGTTCCATTGCTTGTGATTATAGGTATTGTCTTAGTTTTCCACAGAGATGCCTCTGTATTGTTTGACCCTGGTTCCACTTATTCATATGTGTCTTCGTATTTTTCTCAGTTTCTGGCAAAGTTGATAATGGCTATGTTGTGGCGTTAATTCATTTCAAGTGATTGATGGTAACCTGCATCGTTCCACGATGTTAAATCAGGCGCTTCTTGGGAGGCAACTTATGTTTCTTTTTTTTTTATATTTTATTTTCTTCTTTGTTAGATAGGTTTTGTTATGAACGAACTATTTTTGAAGTGAATAGTAGGAATGAGTGTGCATTGCAGGTAATGTGATAAAAAAAATTGGCAAAGTGTTGAAAAAGTGCTGACTGCACATTTATTGTGTGGACCACACAATTGTGAATGCAACCACAGAGAAGACTCTTCGGCCGCACAAGTGGAGACCCAAAAATGTAAACTCTCTGAAGTTTTGAGTTGCAGAGAATAGGCCATTTTGCGGCCGCACACAAAAATGTGCGGACCACACAAATTTCTGTGGCCGCACTCACGTTTGTGCGGACCACAGAATCTCAGCAAAGGTCCAGGTAAAGAGTGCAAACCGTACACAAAATTGTGCGGCCGCACTCAGCTCAACTTTTGATCGACTTGGTCAACCTATAAATAGGTCCTCTGAACACTATTCACAACTTTACGAGTTCTTGAGCCTTAAATATCTTCTTTCTGATTTGTTAGATTCTTTGTATGTTTAAGTGAACAATAAGCCTTTGGTTTTCTTAATTCCACGGTTCTTTCCAAAGGTGGGGTTTTTTGTGAACCGGGTGGCTCTTCCCAACGGTGGATGGCATGATAACCTTCTTAAGGGATCGAGACCGTTTTTGATGTTCAGGTAGAAACAATAGTATTAATGAATAAATAAGGGTCAATCATGCTTCACTTGGTACCAACACACTTAACTACACGCTTATGGTTAAAAACTAGTTTTTGGAAAGAAATGGCTCTAGTTAGTACCTTGTGACTCTTGTGCTGACTTAGGCAATAATCGGGTGGTTTAAACCATTAGCGATTTTCAATCTTGAATGCAGTTGTTGTGGGCCCTCAAATCTATTCTCTTTAACAATCCGGTTGTGTGAGAGGTGAGGCATTTTGTTACAAGTCCAAGTACACATGCGAATGGTCTAGAACTTGCCCCGAATGTGTTTCTAGGAGAAATTCTAAGTTAGCTTGTCTTGAGAAGTGATTGTAGGCTTTCCTTGATCCGTTTTGAAACCTTCCATGGCCCGCCAATTATTTCATACTTAGTCAACCCTTTTGATCCTAAAGACTCTTTTATTCGATAACCTCGTTACAAGCCTTTACCCATTTTATAGTGACCCTCTCTTGGCACACGAGCTTTCCTTAGCACTCATGAGAAACAAATGGCGAAAACATATGTTTAGGGGAGAGAAGAGGAGTTTGAAGATGGTATCAAGGCACAAAAAGAGAAAAGAAATGAAGAATATGAAAGGCAAAGAAAAAGAAATAAAGAACAAGAGAAAAACACAAAAAGAAAATGAATAATGTGAAAGGGTTGAAAAGATTCAAAAGAAAGCAAAAGTCCAAAGCATGGAGAAAAAAATGAAGGAGAATATGAATAGCATGACCAATAAAGAGTGATATCAAGTCTCTCTAGTTCCTGTAAAGAAAAATAAAATTACTCAACGAGTCAGTAAAGTATGAGCCAAAAAGAGAAAATAAAGTGCTAAAGGAAAGATGAACCAGCTCCATTCTAATATTTTCCTCCTTAGTCCAAAAGCCTTCATTACATGCCAAAAAATCCCTATGTGATTTCAAGCCGAGTAAGCTTAAATTAGTGGTGATCTACATGAGGGGCAAGCATATGGTACTTAGAGCCGGGCTTGTGACATTCTTTTGAGAGTGATGAGCGAACCTTTCTCGAATCATTGCATTGAATTCTTCATTCTTGAGTGAGATGAGCTTACAGAGAGTATAGGAGGAGGAGTTTGGGATCCACGGTGACCTACATGAAAGTACAAATTTCTTTAATGAATAAAGTCAACTCTTGATGCTCAAGCATCACATTAGAGCTATTTGTGCTTTAACATTCAAATCATAGGCTTGTTGATGATTCATGAGTGTGTGGGTAATTGTTGGTCCTAATTGATGTGTGTTTGATTCAACTTAGGCCAGCTGAAATAGCTCTTTTCTAGTGGAGGTGGGAATTACCTTAATTGCTTGAGGACAAAAAAAAGCTTAAGTTTGGGGCAGTTAATAAGTAGGTATATTGACCACTATTGGCACTCTTTTACTTTCGTTTTAGCTCAAAAATACTTAAAGGTGATAGAATATATGAGTCGACCAAACTGTATAGAGACCTGGTCCTGTAACAGTTCCCACATTACTAACTAATGAAACAGTAAGTTAATGATACACATGATTTTTACATGGAAAAATCCCTACTCAAGGGAATAAAAACCACGACCTACACTGGTAGGATTTCAACTTCACTAACTTGCAATACACCTATTACAAGCCACTTTGTAATGACTCTATTACAAAGACTTTAACCTCACTAACTTGTATTACACCTATTACAAGCCCCTTTGTAATAACTCTATTACAAAGACTTCAACCTCACTAACTTGTAATACACCTATTACAAGTCACTTTGCAACATACTTATTACAAACACTTCAACTCATGACTACCTCTAGTCATGACACAAACTCTAAAGGTTTATGGTTTTTGGAGGTTCCTAGTAAAGCTTCTAGATAAGCAACTTAGGAATTACAATGAAGAACAAACACAAAGACACAAATCAACTAAGGACATATGCAAGATTGTTATGGAACTGGTCCGTAGTAGTGTTGCACTTTATTCTTGATACACTTGTGACTTCAATGCTCTATCAGATCTTTAATGCTTGAGTGAATATCACAAAATGTTCAAGTGATGTTTTGTTGTAATGCTTCTTGTTGATATACTTAGGATGACATCACATGGATTATGTAAGCACTTGGTTAGTAAAAAGCCCTTCCCAATGGGAAGTGACTGCTGCAGTGTTACGCTACAGTGCAGGCAGTCACTTTCCAGCTGTAGAGTAAACTTAGTGCGACTTTCAGGGAAACTCCAAGGGATCAGGTCCCTGAGTTGATTCTTTTCTGTCTAAAGTCATACATCTCACATTAGCTTGGGTCCATTGATAGATAAATATACCAAGTATGCATCAGGTCTTTTATCTGGTTCTTGATAATAAGTTTGTTAGATCATCAAAAAATAAATCTAAGATACTTTAAACCCCTCAATTTCCCCCTTTTTGATGATGACAAACTTTTAAAATTGACAACCATTTTCAGAGAACATTAAACCAAATTAAATACCAGGAACTCCACAAGTTCCCCCTAACTTTGTGCTTCCCCCTTAATCAGATATCCCTGCTTCAATTGTCTTCCCCCTTAATCAGATATCCCTGCTTCAATTGTCTTCCCCCTTTTGGCATCATTAAAAATACACAAGCAAGCAATCAACATAAATAAGTCTAGCCTAGTTAACTTATGCCACTTGTGTGCACACAATATGATATAAAAGAGAAGTAGAGAACACACGAATTTAACAGCAGAAAAAAGTCTTCATAGATATTTATAAAACATAAGCGTTTTCCATTACAGCAAAGGCAAGTTTGGACTGTTGAAAACAGGAGCAATACAAGTGAAATCCATCCATATCAACAAAAAACAAAAACAACCAACACAAGTCACCAAAGCAAAAAGATAGAAACTTGACACTAGTCACTGGAAGGAGGAGGAAGGATTTCCGCACTTACACCTAAAATTTGATCCACAAGTACCTCTCACAGATGACAACCCTTCGGATGGGACCTTGAGAATATCTCCGAACACAGTAGCTACAATACCATATCCACTCCATTGACTAACAAACAGATGTGGTCATCTTCAACAATGAAGAGGTCGGCGTAGAAGCTTTGGACCCCATCCTCATATACTTTGGGAATATCCACTTTGAACAGATGGCCCCACTGTTGAAATTCCACCATCTCATATTTTGTCCTAGACCACTTACACTTTTCACCTTCTTTGCAGATCTGGGTTCCTCAACAGTTTCCAACTTTCTTTTCCGAAACCTTCCAATGGGCTTCCCTTTACCACTTGATGCTACCAGAATGTCATCATCAACCACATATTTCTCCTCCACAACTTGCTTAGACTTGACACCACCTTTGACAGACTTTTTACTTGATTTTTCAACAACTTCCTTTGAAGCACTTTCAACAGATTGTGTCTTTTTCTTGGATTACTTGATTAAGGAACTTGGTTCCTCCTGAGCATCCTCATCTACCGCTAATACTGGAATATTTTTGTCACACACAGTTTCCCCGTCTTTCATCAGCCTATTCTTCTTCTTCTTGCTACTCCTCCTGCTTTTCTTTAGGGCAGACTCAACACTTGCGGAAGGAATAGGATTAGATGGAGTTGTGAGAGAGATGGAAGAGGAAAGGGAATCGGGTTTGGACATATTGGTGTTAGTATTGGCAGAAAAGGAGGTATTTGGTGGTGGTTCTAGAGTGGTGGAAGAGGCGCAAATGTTTTTCTCCACAATGGGTAGGGAAACTTGCTCTTCTGCCATGGTGGAGAGTTGGTTAAAGATTCTGGAAAATAGAGAGACGATGAAGGATGATCTTTATGGAGAGAAGAGATAATTATGACGGAATAGAGAAACAGGTTCTTGAAACTGCGGTAGGTTTGTGGGAAGGTGTACCCTAGCAGAGGGAAGTGAAAGGATTTGAAAGAAAAGATGTGATATACAGGGTCTGAAGAGGTAGATGACGTGGCATGTAATTTTGTTTCTTTTGAGATATGCATGAGGAAAACACAAGACTACTAACCTGTGGTACAAGAACCAGTTCCTGACTGGTCTTTCAAAAAGATTTTCAACTCTCTTTTGCCGCTCATGCATTGTTCTTTCAGCTTCTATAATCATCATGCATGTCTAACTGCAACAATATAGAAGTGAGTTAGGCTTGGCCCGAAAACACTTTATCTAGATTTACCTAAATGTAACTTTCATAGCCATATGGAAAGGAATCAAGTTCTCAATTAGGCTTAAGTAACCCTAGTGCCATCCTATTTTTCTCAAAATGTTCCCTTCCTAGAGCTTTGGTGAAGATGTCTATAATTTGGTCTTCTGTACTACAGAACTTCATGCAAATAAGCCCCTTCTCCACATTGTCTCTGAGAAAATGATGTCTCACATCAATGTGCTTGGTTCTCTTATGCTGGACCGGGTTCTTTTCCATGTTGAGTGCACTGGTGTTTTCACATAGAAGCGGTACACAGTCAGTGTATACTCAAAAATCTTCCAATTATTATTTAATCCACAAGAGCTGAGCACAACAAGAAGCTGCAGCAACATATTCCGCTTCAGCTATTGGGAGAGCTACTAAGTTTTGTTTCCTTGTACCCCATGAGATTAGTCATGATCCTAGAAAATGAGCCATTCTAGATGTGCTTTTCCTGTCCACCAGATAACCTGCATAGTCAGCATCAGCATAACCAATAAGATTGAAATTATCACCTGAAGGGTAATACAGAACCAGGTCCTGTGTGCCCTTAAGATATCTCAGAATTCTCTTAGCAACCTTCAGGTGGGATTCCTTAGGACTAGATTGGAACCTTGCACATAGACCCACACTGAACACAATGTCTGGCATGCTAGAAGTAAGGTAGATTAGTGATCCAATGATTCCTCAATATATTGTTTGATTTATAGGTGATCCATATTCATCCGTGTCCAGCTTAGTGGCAGTAGTAATAGGGGTATCAATCACCTTTGATGCTTCCATATCAAACCTCTTCAGAAGTTCCTTGATGTATTTATGCTAACTGATACATGTTCCCTTTGTGGACTGCTTCACTTGAAGACCCAAGAAGAAGTTCAGCTCCTCCATCATGCTCATTTCAAACTCACTTCCCATGAGTTTAGAAAATTCTTCACACAATGAGTCTGCCATTGCCCCAAATACGATATCATTAACATATACATGAACGATGAGCAAGTTCCTTCCCTGTTTCTTCAAGAAAAGAGTATTGTCAATTTTTCCTCTTGTGAATCCATTTTCCAAGAGAAACTTGGATAGTCTTTCATACCAAGAACGAGGGGCCTGCTTTAATCTGTAGAGTGCCTTATCCCATTTAAATACATACTCAGGATGTTCATGACATTCAAAAACTGGAGGTTTCTTGACATAAACTTCTTCCTTGAGAAAACCATTCAAAAATGCACTCTTCACATCCATTTGAAACAAGGTGAACTCCATATGGGGTGAAAAGGCAATGAGAATCCTAATGGCTTCCATGCGAGCAACTGGGGCAAATATCTCATCATAATCAATCCCTTCCTCCTGATTGTAGCCTTGGACAACAAGCCTTGATTTGTTCCTTGTAGTGTTTCCATGTTCATCCAGCTTATTTTTTAACACCCACCTAGTCCCTATGATGGTTCTATCTGAGGGTCTAGGTACTAGGTTCCATACCTTGTTTCTTTCAAATTGATGCAGCTCCTCTTGCATAGCCGTGATCCAGTCTGCATCCTTCAAGGTTTCTTTGATATTTTTGGGTTCTATTTGGGATAGAAAGGCTGAGAAGTCTAGGGAATTTATGGTTTTTGATCTTGTCTGGACTCCTGAATCAAAGGAGGTGATTATATTATCAAGTGGATGAGAGCTTTTATGTTTTCAATTGGGGACTGGAATCTGATTGGCAGAAGAATTAGGTAAACTTGACTGGTTCCCCTGCACTCCTCCTTCTGCTATTTGTGGAGTGCTTTGAACTGCATCAACTACTCTTTCTTAAGCTTCAGTGGTAGTGATTTGGGTACCAGGTCACTCTTGAGAATTGGAAGAGGAGGTTGCATTATCTTCACATGTTCCCTTCATCTGACTCATCAGATCCGCTTTTCCATTTGAAAATTAGTGATCTCTCCAGGAACCAACAGTGGTTCATTGTCTTGATCGTCCCTGTTTCCTTTTTCTCCAAATGGAGGTGTCTCGTTGAATATCACATGAACACTTTCTTCCACTCACTAGGTCCTCTTGTTGTACACTTTGTAAGCTTTGCTTTGAAAAGAATATCCGAGAAAAATTCCTTCATCACTTTTTGCATCGAACTTCCCAAGCTGATCCTTTCCGTTGTTGAGAACATAGCATTTGTATCCAAAGGTTCTCAGATGAGTCAACTTGGGTTTCCTTCCATTGAGCAACTCATAGGGCGTTTTGTTCAAGAGGGATCTGATCATGCACTTGTTCACTAGGTAGAATGCAGTGTTTATTGCTTCTGCCCAAAAGTTTTTGGCAATTCCACTATCAATGAGCATTGTTCTAGCCATGTCTTTGAGAGTTCTGTTCTTCCTTCAATGACTCCATTCTTCTATGGAGTCCTTGGAGCTGAGAAGTTGTGGGTGATCCCATTTTCACTGCAGAACTCATCTAACTTGGCGTTGTCGAATTATGTTCCATGGTCGGATCTGATGCAAGCTACCTTAAATTCCATCTTCACTTGGATTTTCTTGACAAAGGTCACGAACACTTCGAACTTCTCATGTTTTGTTCTGAGAAATAGTGTCCAAGTGAACCTTGAATAGTCATCTACAATCACAAAGATATATCTATTTCCACCCCTGCTTGGCACTCTCATAGGACCACATAGATCCATATGAAGGAGTTCAAGTGACTTTGATGTGCTGACATCCTTCTTTGGCTTAAAGGATGATTTCACATGTTTCCCTCTAGCACATGCATCACACACTTTGTGCTACTTGAACTTTGAATTTGGCAGACCACGAACTAGGTCCTTCTGTATCAGTTTATTCAGAAGGGAGAAGCTTGCATGCCCCAACCTTCTATTCCACAATTCTGCATCATCATTAACTGCTTTCAGGCAGCTCATATCACCAGCTTGTAGAGACTCAAAATTAGCAACATAGATGTTATTGTATCTTTTGGCTACTAGAACCATTTCACCATTTACCAGATTAGTAACTGTGCACACTTTAGACAAGAACTCTACTTTGTTCCCTTTATCACAAATTTGGGAGACACTCAACAGACTGTACTTCAAACCATTCACATAGTACACATTCTCAATTGAGTGTGAAAGAGACTTTCCAATCTTTCCAACACCGATAATGTACCCCCTTTTTCCATTTCCAAAGGATACATTCCCTCCTTGCAGGGCTTTCAGTGAAAGGAAGTCCATGGTGTTCCCAGTCATGTGCTTAGAGAATCCACTGTCCATGATCCATTGTAGGCTGCTTCCTCTCCCTATACAAATAACTCAAGGGTTAGATTTAGGAACCCAAACTAGTTTGGGTCCCTTGTAATGAGGAAACGGGTGAATGAGAGCTTTCCTAGTCCAAGCAGGTAAAATACATTTTTTGCGCATGGCACCTGGTCCCTTTTTAGTAGTCACTTTTTCAGCAAAAACTTTGTTTTTCTGAACAGATTGAACTCTGGCCTGGCAATTTTCCTTGAAGTGACCATTGTTCCCACAATGGGTACAAATCCAGTTTTCTGGTACAATGACGTACTTGTTGTGAGGGTTGTAAAGAATTTTCTCCTTTTGGAACCCTATTCCCTTCCTATTTCCACCATTATTGAAATACATGGTAGTAAAAGCATCTGAAGACCAGGTTCACTTAAGAGATTTCTCAAGATCATTTTTTACTTTTTCCAATTTTGCTTGAAGTTACCTATTTTTCTCAAGCTCACCACACATAGTAGTTTTCACATCATTTAATTCTTTTTCGAGATTAATATGTGCCTCACTAGCTACTTCCTTTCCTTTCTCAATGCTCACAGGCCTGTTCTGTTTTAAGTCCCTCAATTGTTTCCCCTAGGCTTGCGATTACCATTAGAAAATCATCTCTCTCTTGCTCAGTAGCTGCAACTTTCTCTGCTAGGGTATTCTTTTCTTTGCTAAGGTTTTCTATGGTTTCCTTCAAGTCAACAACCACTACCGTCAGATCATCTCTCTCATTTTCTATACTATTGATCTTTCAGTTAAAACTTCTTTCTCCTTTACAAGATTATCTATGGTTTCCTTTAAATCAATCACACAGACCACCAAGTCATCCCTAGTTTGTTCAGCATCTCCTAACTCTATGGTCAAAGCATCCTTATCATTAACAAGGCTATGATATGCATCAATTATAACATCAGCTAATGACATTAGTTTCTTAGGAGAATAGGATTTCAGACTCCTCTAAACATCCCTGAAATTTACCTCATCATTGTCGTCATATTCATCATCATCAGACTGAGCCATCAATGAAAATAATGAATCATATTCCTTTGCTTCATTTTCCACTACCACCATGGAGCTGTCTCCTGCATCATTTTCGTCTTCTGATTCACTGGAGGAGTCTCCCCATGAAACAAGAGCTTGCTTCACAACATTGTCAGCTGCACTTTTTCGTTTGAAGCGTTTGTCAGGAACCGGGTTCATTTTTGTTGCCTTCTCGGAGTTGTGCTTGTAATTCTCTTGCTTTAGATGTGGGCAGTCTTTGATGAAATGTCCTGGCTTTCCGCACTTGTGACATAGATCATAGTTCTTTGATTTACTGGAGCTACCTCTCTTTGGTATTCCACCATTTCTTCGAACCATTTTTTGAAATCTTCTGGTAAGATAGGCCATATCACTATCTTCCTCAAAGTTTGGTGGATCAACCATGGAGATCCTTTCTAGGTGTTAACCTTTTAGAAAGAACCTGCTTTGATACCAATTGATAGAATATATGAGTCCACTAAACTGTATAGAGACCTGATCCTATATCAAATTCCACAGAAGTAGCTAATGAAACAGTAAGTAGATGACACAAGAGAATTTTATGTGGAAAACTCCCTACTCAAGGGGATAAAAACCACGACCTATACTGGTAGAATTTCAACTTCACTAACTTGCAATACACCTATTACAAGCCACTTTGTAATGACTCTATTACAAAGACTTCAACCTTACTAACTTGTAATACACCTATTACAAGCCCCTTTGTAATAACTCTATTACAAAGACTTCAACCTCACTAACTTGTAATACACCTATTACAAGCCACTTTGCAACATACTTATTACAAACACTTCAACTCATGACTAACTCTAGTCACACCACAAACTCTAAGGGTTTATGGTTTTTGGAGGTTCCTAGTAAAAGATTCTAGACAAGCAACTTAGGAATTATAATGAAGAAGAAATACAAAGACACAACTCAACTAAGGACATACACAAGACTTGTTATGGAACTGGTCTGTAGTAGTGTTGCACTTTGTTCTTGATACACTTGTGACTTCAATGCTCTATTAGATCTCCAATGCTTGAGTGAATATCACAAAATGTTCAAGTGATGTTTTGTTGTAATGCTTCTTGTTGATATACTTAGGATGACATCACATGGATGATGTAAGCACTTGGTTGGTAAAAAACCCTTCCCAATGGGAAGTGACTGCTGCACTGTTTCTGCACTGTAGCATGTACAGTGCAAGCAGTCACTTTCCAACTGTAGAGTTGACTTAGTGCGGCTGTCAGGGAAACTCCAAGGGATCAGGTCCTTGAGTTGATTCTTTTCTTTCTGAAGTCATACAACTCACATTATCTTGGGTCCATTGATGGATAAATATACCAAGTGTGCATCAGGTCCTTTATCTGATTCTTGAAAATATGTTATTTAGTTCATCAAACATAAATCTAAGATTCTTTAAACCCATCAAAAGGTATTCCCGAAAACTAATGAAATGTTCTTTCTTGCAGGAATATAAGGAAATGAGCCAAAGATATGAAAATCAACACAAGAAGGAGTAAAATTACACAAGGACCAAAACAAAACAAAAAAAAAACAAAATCGGACCGCACAATACTGTATGCGGATGCGAACTATAAAGAACCACTGTCAAATTTCCTTTACAAAGTCCAGAACATCCAATTATTGTGCGGCCGCAGAAGACAAAGTTCGGAGACATGGTGTTTTGGGTCCCTGGAGAAGAGTGGACCGCACTATTATTGTGCGGCCGTAGAGTTCAAAAGTGCGACCGCACTCAGAAATTTGCGGTCCGCAGAAATATCTGCTATCCAGCTCAAGATCAAGAGTGTTGACCGCACTATTATTATGCAGCCACAGAATTCAAAAGTGCGGCCGCAATCAGAAATGTGCAGACCACAAAAATCTCTCCTTTCCAGCTCAAAATCAAGAGTGCGGCCGCACTCAGAAATGTGCGGTCCGCAAAATCTGAAGAAGTGCAGTCGCAACCCAAAATTTTGCGACCTCGAGGTCCATCTTGTCAAGTCAGCTTCAAAGTGCAGACCGCACACAGAATTGTGTGGCTGCAGAACCACCGCAAAGGCAATATTTTCCGATAATTTTAGCCGGGTATAAATAGATTTCTTTTTGTCAAATTTAGGTTAAGTTTGAACACCTGAGAATAGATAGATGTTTTTCCTTTACTATTTTAGGTAACTTTGTAATATTTTATCATTTTAACATTATATTTTCTTCCCTTAATCATCTATTATGAGTTTAATCTTAGTTTCTTCTTTAGTTTCTTTATTTTTGCCTATGAGTAGCTAAACCCTTAGGTAGGGTTGTGACCAAACCCTAGTATGGGTTCTTAATGAGTGATTGATTTAGGGCTTGTTTACGATTGGGTGTATAATACTTAGCCTAGTTCTTTCTTGAATTTAAGAATTGATGGTTGCAAACATTGATTCATTCCTGACTGACTTAGTCTTTACTTGAGAAAGAGAGACTTAAGTCTAAGAAAAATTGGCTAACAAGAAATTGGGGTGAACTCAAGAAATTGATAGCTCTATTTAAAGGTTTTAATCTAGAGATAGTAAGACCCGACTGAGGCATCTACCCCTTGATTCGTGAAATACCCATTTGGACTTGAGAAATCCAAATTTGGCAAAATCACTCCAACTACCGAGAGGTATAGAAAGGGTAATCGCGTGTGATTGCTCTATTATATCCTGACCAACCAAACATCCCCTAAATCTCTTAATCCGTTTCGTAACCAACTAGGTAGAAGTCACAACTCTAGATCTTTTACAAACTTGAAAAACAACAATACCAAAAATATCGTTCCTTAACTTTTCATTTACAAAAAATAGCATAAAAATTTTGAAGTATAAAGAAACAACCAAATATGTGAAAGTGCATCTTGGGAACTACCTAATCCAATATAAGATCTCTGTGGAATCGACCCCTACTCGCGGTTGGGTAATTATAATTGCATCGACCGCTTCATGATCCCAACTAGTGGTGTGAATTTGGGCGACATCAGTGCCTCATCTGGATGCAGGGGTACTTTTGGTAGAGTCCATCCTCCCAAGTTGTTTCATTTAGCACTCCAGGCATCCCACGGTGCTCCAAGTGTCGTGTCCCTCATATGCCTTATTCTAATCAACTAGCCTACAGTGCACGACCAGATCCTATTAGTGCATCTCCGCTCCAGAGTATTCAGGGTGGTTACTTAGGTCGATACGGTCAGTTTCACGGCCAGCAGTCACAGCACCAAATGTCATGTTATACTTGTTGTGATCCGATGCAAATTGCTAGGTTTTTCCCTCGTGCATCGATAAATTCACAGCATCAGGGTTCTCGTGCCATAGTCCCGGCATTCGGGTGCTGCACCGCCCACTCAGCCAGCTAGAGGTAGAGCTCAGGCAGCCAGAGGTGGTGGTCCAGCCATTAGAGGTGGAGGTGAGGCCGCTAGAGGTGGAGACCAACTAGCCAAGGGCCATCCTAGAGATGTAGTTCAGCGTGGTGGGGCCTATCCCCAATGTTATGCTTTTCCATCCAGGCCTGAGGCTGAGTCATGTGACGCCGTTATCCCAAGTACTATTTCAGTTTGCAATAGGGATGCTTTAGTTTTATTTGATCTGGGTTCTACTTACTCCTATGTGTCATCCTATTTTGCTTCATATTTGGTTGTGCCTCATGATTCTTTGAGTGCCCCGGTGTATGTCTCCACACCTGTGGGGGACTCTATTATGGTAGATCGTGTTTATCGTTTGTGTGTGGTTACCATTGGGAGTGTTGAGACTAGTGTAGATCTTCTACTTCTTGATATGGTCGATTTTGATGTCATTTTGGGTATGGATTGACTATCACCTTATCACGCTATATTGGACTATCACACTAAGACGATGACCTTAGCCTTGCCGGGTTTGCCTCAATTAGAGTGGAGAGGGACTTCTGGCCATTGTACCAGCAGGGTTATCTCTTATGTGAAGGCTTGGTGTATGGTCGAGAAGGGGTGTCTAGCTTATTTGTCTTATGTTCACGATTCTAGTGCGGAGGTTCCTTCCATGGATTCAGTACCAGGTGTTCCTAAGTTTCTAGAGGTGTTTCCTGCAGACCTGCTGGGCATTCCACCCAACAGGGCTATTGATTTGGCTCCAGGCACTCAGCCCAATTCTATTCCGCTATACTGTATAGCCCCGCCGGAGTTAAAGGAATTGAATAAACAATTGAAAGATTTTGATAAGGTCTTCATTAGACCTAGTGTCTCGCCCTTGGGTGCACCTGTGTTGTTTGTGAATAAGAAAGATGGGCCGATGAGGATGTGCATAGATTAACGGTAGTTGAACAAAGTCACCATCAAGAACAAGTATCCATTACCGAGGATTGATGACTTATTTGATCAACTTCAGCGTGCCAAGGTGTTTTTGAAGATTGATTTGAGATCTGGCTACCATCAGTTGAGGATTAGGGAGTCTGATGTCCCTAAGACAGATTTTTAGACTCGGTACGGGCATTATGAGTCTCTAGTGATGTCCTTTGGGTTGACAAATGCCCCAGCAGCATTTATGGATTTGATGAACCGAGTGTTCAAGCCTTATTTGAACTCCTTTGTGATTATGTTTATTGATGATATCTTGATCTACCCCAGCACTCGAGAGGAGAACGAGCATCATCTTAGGATTGCATTTCAGACTCTGAGAGATAGCCAGTTATATGCTAAGTTTTCAAAGTGCGAGTTTTGGTTGGATTCAGTCGCTTTCTTGGGGCACGTTGTATTAGCAGAGGGCATTCAGGTAGATCCTAAGAAGATTGAGGCAGTTCAAAACTGACCTAGACCCACTTCAGTTATGGAGATCGGGAGTTTGTTGTGTTTGGCGGGCTATTACCGTTGATTTGTGGAGGGGTTTTCATCTATACCAGCCCGGTTGACCAGGTTGACCCAGAAGGGTGCCCTGTTCAGATGATTAACGAGTGTGATGCGATCTTTCATTAGCTCAAGACTGCTTTGACTACAGCAGTGGTGTTGCTATTTCCCACAGGTTCAAGATCTTATACGGTATATTGTGATGTGTCCCGTGTTGGGCTCGATGCAGTATTGATGCAAGAGGGCAGGGTGATTGCATATGTGTCATGGCAGTTTAAGGTTTATCAGAAGAATTACCCTGACCATGACTTAAAGTTGGCAGCCATTGTTCATGCGCTGAATATCTGGAGGAACTATCTTTATGGAGTGTCGTGTGAGGTTTTCACGGATCATCGGAGCCTTCAGTATTTGTTCAAGAAAAAGGATCTCAATTTGAGGTAGAGGAGGTGGTTGGAGCTATTGTAAGACTATGATATCACCATCTTGTATCATCCCGGGAAGGCCAATGTGGTGGCCGACGCCTTGAGTAGAAAGGCAGCGAGTATAGGCAGTCTTACGTTCATTCCAGTATGTGAGAGGCTGCGTGCATAAGATGTTTGGACTTTAGCCAACCAGTTTGTAAGGTTGGATATTCAGAGCCCATCCATGTTCTAGCTTGTACAGTCTCTTGGTCTTCTTTGTTTGAGCACATCAGAGATCGTCAGTATGACGACCCTTATTTGTTGGTCTTTAGGGACACAGCGCGTCGCAGTGGTTCCAAGCAGGTGAATGTTGGAGATGACAGATTCTTGAGAATGCAGGGTCATGTTTGTGTGCCTAATATGGATGGACTTCGTGAGTTGATTCTTGAGGAGGCCCATAGTTCCCGGTATTCTATTCATATCGGCGCCGCCAAGATGTATCAGGACTTGTGGAAACATTATTGGTGGAGGAGGATGAAGAAGTATATAGTTGCTTACGTAGCTCGGTGTCTAAATTGTCAGCAAGTACAGTATGAGCATCAGATACCTAGTGGTTTTCTTCAGAAGATAGAGATTCCTGAATGGAAGTGGGAGCGTATTACTATGGATTTTATTGTTGGACTCCCACAGAGTCAGAGGAACTTCGATGCAGTTTGGGTCATTGTGGACAAACTGACCAAGTTAGCTCATTTCATTCCGGTGGCAGTTACCTATTCTTCAGAGAGGTTGGCAGAGATTAATATCTGCGAGATCGTCCATCTTCACGGTGTGCCCGTCTATCATTTTTGATCTAAGTACGCATTTCACCTTGCACTTCTAGAGGGCAGTACAGCGTGAGTTGGCACACAAGTTGAGTTGAGCACAGTGTTTCATCCTCAGACGAACGATCAGTCCGAGCACACTATTCAGATATTGGAGGATATTCTCCGCGCATGTGTTATAGATTTTGGAGGATCGTGGGATCAATTCTTGCCCCTTGAAAAGTTCGCCTACAACAAAAACTACCAGTCGAGCATTTAGATGGCTCCCTATGAGGCATTATATGGTAGGCAGTGTCGATCGCTGGTTGGGTAGTCCGAGCCAGAAGAGGCTCAATTGTTGGGTACAGACCTAGTACAGGATGCCTTGGATAAGGTCAAGATTATTCAGGATCGACTTCGCACAGCTCAGTCCAGGCAGAGGAGTTATGCCGATCGTAGAGTTTGTGATATTACATTCATGGTCAGGGAGAGAGTGTTGCTCCGGGTATCACCCATGAATGATTTAATGAGGTTCAGAAAGAAGGTCAAGTTAAGCCCCAGGTATATCTGGCCGTTTGAAATTCTGGAGAGAGTGGCAGAGGTGGATTATAGGCTTGCGTTGCCACCACGGTTATCATTAGTTCATCTAGTGTTCCACGTATCCATGCTTTGGAAGTATCACTGCGATTCATCCCATGTGTTAGATTTTAGCTCTGTCTAGTTGGACAAGGATTTGATTTATGAGAAGGATTTAGTGGGTATTCTAGCCCGACAGGTTCGTCGGTTGAGGTCGAAGAGTTATCCTTCAATCCGGGTGCAATGGAGAGGTCAGCCCATCGAGGCAGCTACTTGAGAGTCCGAGTCGGACATGCGGAGTAGATATCCCCATCTTTTCACCAGTTCAGGCACTTTTCTATGTCCTTTCAAGGACGAACGACTGTTTTAGAGGTGGAGAATGTGATTACCCGGAAGGTCATATTATCTTTTAGAACCCAATTCTGCACTTTTAAGCTTTAAACACCTCATTTAATCCCTCCTCGATTTATTTGCACAGACCAGACGTGTTTTTGGAAAAGCCGTGATGTTAAAAATTGAGATAAATAAGATTTTTTGCCTAAAAACTTTATTTGAGTTGACTTCGGTCAATATTTTGAGTAAACGGACCCGAATTCATATTTTGACGGTCCCGGTCGGTCTGTACCTTCATTTGGGACTTGGACGTATGCCCGAAATCGAATTCGGAAGTCCATAGCCCAAGATATCAGACTTTGTCAAAATTTGAAAGTTAAAGGCTTAATGAATTTGAAATGTTTGACCAAAGTTTGAATTTTTAGATAACGGGTCCGTATTTTTGTTTCGGAACCCGGTATAGGTACAATACCATATTTATGACTTGTCTGTGAAAAATGGAGTTGGTTTGATGTGATTCGGATGTCTGGTTGTGAAAAAAGAAGTTTCAAAGTTTCCTTCAAAATTTCATTTGATTTGGTGTTCAATTCATAGTACTATGTGATATTTTGGCAATTTGATCACGCGAGCAAGTTCGTATGATATTTTTGGACTTGTGTACACTTTTGGTGTAGAGCACCGAGGGCTCGAGTGAGTTTCGGATAGGCTACGGAGTAAATTGAACTTGGAAAACATAGCAGCTGGTGTATCAGATCTGCAGACTTCGCATTGCGAGCCTCGCATTTGCTAAGAGACCATCGTATTTGCGAGCAGTAGGGCTAGGGGTGGACCTTCGCAATTGCGAAGCTCTGGGTCATATTTGCAATCCTCACAGTCCGCATTTGCGAACACTGGTTCGCATTTGCGATGACAGCGGGCCTAGGGAATTCTTCACATTTGCGTAGGATTGTTCGTATTTGCGAACCCTAGGTCGTAAATGCGATACCCACAACTGACCAAAATGAGATTTAGACGGGATTTCTGATTCATTCTTCAAATTTTCAAACCTATAAACACTAGAGGAGATTTTTCAAATACCTTTTCTTCCCCAAATCATTGGTAAGTAATTCTAAACTAGTTTCTTTCAAATTTTAACTACTTTTCCTAAGATTTCAACCTAAAATCTAGAGTTTTTATGGTTGAACTTGGGGGTTTTTGGGTAGAAATTAGGAATTTGGTAAATAGGGGATTTAGAGATCAAATTGAAGTTGGATCCCAAAACAAATTACGTAATCGGGCTTGGGGTGAATGGGTAATCGGGTTTTGGTCCGATCTTTGGGATTGGACCAAGCATACCCGGGGGTTGACTTTTTCAAAAATGGCCTAAATTGAAATTTTTGCAATCGTAGGTAGTTCCTAAGGCTTAATTTGAATATTTTTGTTGGTAAATTGCTAGATTATATTGGTTTGGAGGCTTGTTTGAGAGGAAAAATTGTGATAGAGATTTGAGTGGATCTTTTGGAGCGAGGTAAGTGTTGTAGTTAACCTTTACTCAAGGGAATAGGATTTGTTTTCCTAATTGCTACTTGTTTTGATGTTGGGTTGTGACGACCCGGCCGGTCATTTTGAGATTAGCGCCACGATCCCCTAATACCCGCTTCTCCCATGTCTATTTATGTTATTGGAACTTTTCGGAGCGTTAAGAGATGAAATCCGTAGTGATTTTAGACGCATAGTCCATAAATGTGGAATTCAGATTTAGAAATTGGGCTGTATCTAGAGCTATGTGAAGACGGATCCGGAATTGAATTTCATCGACTCCGTGAGCTCTGTTGGGTGATTTCGGGGTTAGGAGCGTGTTCGGAATGTGTTTTCGATGTCGGTTGTAGATTTAGGCTTGAATTGGCGAAAGTTAGAAATTTCGGCGATTTCGGCCGATAGGTGAAATTTTAATATCGGACTCGGAATGGAATCCTGAAAGTGACAGTAGGTCCGTAATGCCAATTGTGACCTGTATGCAAAATTTGAGGTCATTCGGATGAGTTTTGACGTGTTTTGTGAATTCTAGAAATTTGATAAGTTCTTAGGCTTGAATCTATGCATAATTGATGATTTTGATGTTATGGGATGTGTTCTTAAGGCTCGACCAAGTTTAAACAAGGTAGTAGGGTCATTCGGTAGGTTTGGTTGAGGTCCTGTAGGCCTCGGGGTTGTTTCGGATGCCCAACGGGTGAATTTGGGACTTTAAGAGCAGCTCAACCATTCTGGTTCTGGTGTCTCGCACATGCGATGGTATTTGCGTAGGTGCGGGTACGCAGGTGCGAAGGGGTGCACGCAGGTGCGGACGTAGCTTAGGCTATCCCGACTCGTAGGCGCGGAAGAGTATCCGCAGGTATGGAGCCGCACCCACGACCCAGCCACCACAAGTGCGACCCTAGGTCTTTTAATGAGTTTCCGCACCTGCGATTGTGTTTCTGCAGGTGCGGCACCGCAGGTGCAGCACCGCAGGTGCAGCACCACAGGTGCAATCCCAGTGTCGCGGGTGCGAAACATCTGGGCTGGTTATACCAAAATCTGAGGGTTTAAATTCATAACACCAAAAATCGATTGTGAGCTCGGGATTTGGCGATTTTCAGTGGGATTTGAAGAGGAGAATCGTAGGTAATGTTTTCTAACCTTAATCCGTTTGTATATCAATAATCTCTATCAATTTCCTCAATCTAATCAATGAAATTGGATGAAAAACCATGAAATTGGGATGAAACTTCCCCAAGTAGAAATCTGAGGATTTAGGGAGATTTAGACGTCGGATTTTGTTGATTCTTGTTCGAGTGGGTTCATGAGCAAATGGGTGTTCGGGAAATATAAATTTTACCCGATTCCGAGACGTGGGCTCAGGGGACTTCTTGGGCGAATTTCCTAATTTCGCGTATTAGCTTAGAAATAATTAGCTATTTTGTTCCCTTGAAGTGATATTTACATTATGCAATCGATTTGAATAGAGTTAGGCCACCCGGAGTTGGATACTCGTGGCAAGAGTGTGGTATTAAGTTTATTAGCGAAGTCAAGGTAAGTGGCTTGCCTAATTCTGTGTTGGGGACTTCCCCTTAGGCATTTTTATACTGATTTTCTTACGTGGACGCCGTGTAAGTGAGGCGACGACTGCGTACACGGGTCATTGTTTCTAAAATTCCATTTTTACTTCCACGAAATCACTCGTTTTCATTCCTATATTATTGTTTCCAGTCTTAACTGAGTAGCTAGCTTAAGAGTAAGCATGCCTACCTGTCCTTACTTGATTTCCTCTTATTTGCTACTAGTTGCACCATGCTTAGGTAGCTTTACTCTATTCTTGCATGTTCTTTTTCGTGAACTGTTTAATTAAGCCGTACCCTACATACTTCTGCTTTGCATATTTAAATTGGGACTACGGACCGAGATCCAGGAGCTTTCCCCTATACTGCATTTCATATTTAAATTGGGACTACGGAACAAGATACGAGAGCTTTCCTACTGTACTGAAATACATATTTAAATTGGGACTACGGAAGGAGATCCGGGAGCTTTCCCCCTATATTACATAGCATATTTAAATTGGGACTAAGGACTGAGATCCGGGAGCTTTCCCCTTGTACTGCATTCCACATTCACTGTTGAGATATATGTTGTGCTGAGCCGAGGGCTCTCTGTCAGTTATAAATTCTTCCAGTTTCCATTAATCATTTTTATCATTTCTTATATATATTTCACAGTTTTAAATTTATATTGACTTGTCTTAAAAATTCAGTAGAGTCTCAACCTGACCTCGTCACTGCTTGACTGGGGTTAGGCTTGGCACTTACGAAGTACTGAATGTGGAGTACTCACGCCCTTTCCTACGCATGTTTTCCCCATGTGCAGATGCAGGTACCATCACCCATTATCGTGGCTAGGAGTCGTTCTAGCAGCTTCCAGGAGACCGCAAGGTAATTCAGCCGCGTCTGCAGAATCCCACGAGCCCCCTTCTACTCTAGTATAGGCATAGAGGACTTATGAATTGTTCCACTATTTTATTGTATAGAGCTACATTTAGTACATATCTTGTGACTATCGTGACATTCCGGGTTTTGGGAAGTGAAAGTTTACATGTTGAGCATCTATGTTATATCTACTTGAGTTATTTTTTGTCTTTATTTTATTGATTCTATTATTTTCCGCAAATATTAGGCTTACCTAGTCGTAGATACTAGGTGTTGTCACGATACCTTCGGAGGGAAAAACGGGTCGTGACAAGTTGGTATCAAAGCGTCTAGGTTCATAGGATTCACAAGTCACAAGCCAGTTTATTAGAGTCTCACTGATCGATGCGGAGACGCCCGTATCTATCTTCGAAAGGCTATGTAACTATTAAGAATAATCAAATTCTTTGGAATTCCTTATCGTGCTAGTTACTATCATCAAATTCTTAAACTCTATTCTATTCTTGCTTGCAGATAGTTCGTACCCGTACCGGACGTACTGATGACTAGGCACCTGATCCCCCAGTCAAAGCCACCAGAGGTAGGGGCCGGGGCAGAGGACAAGCACGCGGTGCAGCCCAAGCACCGGCTAGAGCAGAGGCGGAGGAGCCCCCAGCAGCTCCAGCTAGAGGGGCACAGGAGGTCCCTACTGTTACTCCAGAACTCCAGTAGACATTGGCTCAATTCTTGAGTGCCTTCAGTACTCTGTCTCAGGCGGGACTACTCCTGATAGCTCCAGCTACATCCCAGGCTGGAGGAGGGACACTGACTCACGCAGCCCGTACTCCTGAGCAGAGGGTTCATATTGGGCAGGTTCCAGAGTATATTCCTATGCCCCTAGCAGCTCCAGCTCAGCGTGAGACTAGGATAGTTGTTCCTGAGGCAGAGCAGCTCCGACTTGAGAGGTACAAGAAGTACTAGCTTCGGATGATGCCCTGGGTTTTCTTGAGGGGTGTCATCGCATTCTCCGCACTATGGGTATTGTGGAGACGATTGGTGTTTCTTTCACTGCTTTCCAGCTGAGGGGAGCAGCTTATCAGTGGTGGCGTGCTTTTGAGCTTAGTAGCCCGGACGAGGCAGATTCACTTACTTGGGCTCAGTTCTCCAAGATGTTCTTACTTGAGTTTGTCCCTCAAAGCTTCAGGGATGCTTGGCGTGTGGAGTTTGAGTAGCTACTCCAGGGTACCATGACTGTGTCAGAGTATGCAGTCCGTTATAACGATTTGGCTCGCCATGCACCAGCTTTGGTTGTCACTGTCAGAGAGAGGGTTCGACACTTTATTGAGGGACTCCACCCCAGTATCCGGACCAGCATGGCCAGAGAGCTAGAGACTGATATTACTTACTACCAGGCCGTGAGTATTTCCCGGAGGATTGAGACTATGTTAGCCCGGGATAGGGAGGAGAGAGAGGCCAAGAGGTCTTGAGAGACTGGTCATTTTTCAGGAGCCTGTGCACCAACAACAGCTATGGTAAGGGCTTTGTGAGTCGCCCCGTTCATTCAGCTCTCCCAGCAGCCAGTGGTATTCTAGCTCATCCTAGACCTCAGGAGCCTTATTATGCACCACCAGTATCTTAGGTGCCTCCTGCTCGAGGTGTTATCACTGGCCAGCCCAGCAGGCCAGTTCAAAGTCAGCAGCGGCCGCCACATCCTCTGAGGGTTTGCTTTGAGTATCGTGACCCTCGTCATATGATCAGAGATTTCTCCAGAGCGAGGAGGGGCGCACCACCTCAGACTTATCAGGGTGCACCACCTCAGACTTATCAGGACCCACGTCTTCCACCAGGTCCCCCAGCTATCCTTCCAGCCCTAGCTGCTACCCCACCACCTCAGGCAGCTCGAGTTGGAGGCCGGGGAGTTCGAGGTCACCCTAAAGGGGGAGGCCAGGCCAGGTACTATGCTCTTCCGACCCAGTCCGAGGCCATTGCTTCAGATGTAGTCATTACAGGTATTGTTCCCGTTTGTCATAGGAATGCATCGGTATTATTTGGCCCAAGCTCCATATATTCGTATGTGTCTTCTTATTTTTCTTCATATCTGGGGATATCTCGGGATTCTTTGAGTTTCCCCGTTTATGTTTCTACTCCGGTGGGAGATTCTCTTGTTGTGGTCTGCGTTTATCAATCATGTTTGATTTCTATCAGTGGTTTTGAGACCAGAGCTGATTTATTACTACTCAGTATGGTAGATTTCGATGTTATATTCGGTATGGACTGGATATATCCCTACTATGCTATTATTGATTGTCACGCCAAGACCGTGACGCTGGCTATGCCAGGCTTACCAAGGTTCGAGTGGAGAGGTTCCTTAGAGTATACTCCCCGCCGAGTCATTTCTTTCTTAAGGCTTAGCGGATGGTTGAAAAGGGGTGTGATGCATATTTGGCTTATATGAGAGATGTTAGTGTTGAGACCCCTATAGTTGAGTCAGTTCCAGTTGTCAGGGACTATCCTAATGTATTTCCAACTGATCTTCCAGGTATGCCACCCGATAGAGACATTGATTTCGACATTGACTTATTGCCGGGCACTCAGCCCAATTCCATTCCTCCTTATGGAATAGATCCTCCTGAGTTGAAGGATCAGTCATAGGAGTTGCTTGAAAAGGGATTCATTAGGCCTAGTGTATCACCTTGGGGTGCTCCAGTGTTATTTGTGAAGAAAAAGGATGGCTCGATGAGTATGTGCATTGACCACCGGCAGCTGAATCAGGTGAAAGTGAAGAACAAGTACCCATTGCCTCACATTGATGATCTATTTGACCAGTTACAGGGTGCTAGGGTGTTATCCAAGATTGATCTGCGTTCGGATTATCATCAATTGAAGATTCGGTAGTCAGATATCCCGAAGACTGCCTTCAGGACCAAATACGGCCACTATGAGTTCCTTGTTATGTCATTTGGGCTGACCAATGCCCCAGCATCCTTCATGCACCTGATGCACAACATATTTCGGCCCTATCTTGATACTTTCGTCATTGTGTTCATTGATGACATTCTGGTATATTCTCGGTCGCAGGAGGACCATGAGCAACACTTGGTGACCGTGCTTCAGACATTGAGGGAGAAGAAGTTGTATGCCAAGTTTTCTAAGTTTGAATGTTGGCTTGATTCTGTGCCATTCCTAGGCCATGTGGTGTCTTTGGATGGGATTAAGGTAGATCCGAAGAAGGTGGAGGCGGTACAGAGTTGGCCCAGACCGTCCTCAGCTACTGAGATCCACAATTTCCTCGCTTTGGCTGGGTATTATCGTTGTTTTGCGGAGGGATTTTCATCCATTTCAGCGCCTATGACCAGACTGACCCAGAATGGTGCACCTTTTATATGGACTGAGGAGTGTGAGGAGAGATTTTAGAAGCTCAAGATAGCCCTGACTACAGCTCCTGTGTTGGTATTGCCTACCGATTCTGGGTCTTATACAGCCTATTTTGATGCTGCGAGGATTGTCCTGGGAGCGGTGTTGATGCAAGATGGTAGGGTGATTTCCTACGCGTCCAGGAAGTTGAATGTTCATGAGAAAAACTACCCTATCCATGATCTCGAGTTGGCAGCGATTGTTCACGCCCTGAAGATATGGCGTCATTATTTAGATGGTGTTCCTTGTGAGATATTCATGGATCATTGGAGTTTGCAGCACATATTCAGGCAGAAGGATCTAGCGTAGGTGGTTGGAGTTGCTAAAGGACTATGAAATCACTATATTACATCACCCGGGGAAGGCCAATGTGGTGGACGACACCTTGAGTCATCGGGCGGAGAGTTTGGGGAGTTTGGCATACCTTCATGCAGCTGAGAGGCCTCTAGCCTTAGATGTTCAATCCTTAGCCAGCCAGTTCGTGAGATTGAATCTTTCTGAGCCTTGCCGGGTATTAGCTTGTGTGATTGCTCGATCTTCCACTTATGACTGTATCAGAGAGCGCCAGTATGATGATCCCCACCTTTTGGTTCTTCAGGATAAAGTCCGGCGGGGTGTTGCCAGGGATGTGACCATAGGTGATGACGAGGTGATGAGGATGCAGGGCCATATTTGTGTGACCAACATGGATGGGCTTCGGGAGTTGATTCTTGAGGAGGCCCATAGTTCGCGGTATTCCATCCATCCGGGTACCGCGAAGATGTACCAGGATCTGAGACAACACTATTGGTGGCGAAGGATGAAGAGGCCCGATTGTTGGGTACAGACTTGGTCCAGGATGCCCTGGACAAGGTGAAGGTGATTCAGGAGAGACTTCGCACAGCTCAGTCCAGGCAGAAGAGCTATGCGGACCTGAAGGTTCGTGACTTGGCATTTATGGCTAGTGATCGGGTTTTGCTTCGGGTATCGCCTATGAAGGGCGTCATGAGGTTTGGGAAGAAGGGCAAGCTGAGTCCGAGATTTATTGGCCCTTTTGAGGTATTGCGACATGTTGGGAGGTTGCTTATGAGCTAGCCCTGCCTCCCAGCCTGGCAGGGGTTCATCCGGTGTTCCACGTCTCCATGCTCCGGAAGTATCACGGTGACCCGACTCATGTTTTGGATTTCAGCTCAGTCCAGTTAGACAAGCATCTATCATATGTTGAGGAGCCTATGGTTATATTGGACAGGTAGGTCAAAAAGCTCAGATCGAAGAATATTTCCTCAATTAAGGTTCAGTTGAGGGGCCATCCAGTCGAGGAGGCGACTTGGGAGACCGAGCAGGATATGTGGAGTCAGTACCCTCATCTTTTCACAGCTTCAGGTATCTGTCTTTACTCGTTCGAGGACGAACGATTGAAGAATGTAACGACCCGACCGGTTGTTTTTATAGTTATTGCTCTGATCCCCTAATAACTGCTTCTCCCATGTCTATTTATGTTATTGGAACTTGTCGGAGCGTTGAGTGATGAAATCCGGAGTGATTTTGGACGCATCCATAAATGTGGAATTTAGCTTTAGAAATCGGGTCGTAGCTAGAGCTATGTGAAGACCGATCCAGAATGGAATTTCGTCGACTCCGTTAGCTCTGTTGAGTGATTTCGGGGTTAGGAGCATGTTCGGAATGTGTTTTCGAGGTCGGTTGTAGATTTAGGCTTGAATTGGCGAAAGCTAGAAATTTTGGCGATTTCGGCCGACAGGTGAAATTTTGATATCGGACTCGGAAAGGAATTCCGAAAGCGATAGTAGGTCCGTAATGCCAATTGTGACCTGTGTGCAAAATTTGAGGTCATTCGGATGAGTTTTGACGTGTTTCGGAATCAGATGTGAATTCCAGAAATTTCATAAGTTCTTAGGCTTGAATCTATGCATAATTGATGATTTTGATGTTATGAGATGTGTTTTTAAGGCTCGACCAAGTTTGAACAAGGTAGTAGGGTCAGTCGGTAGGTTTGGTTGAGGTCCCGGGGGCCTCGGGGTTGTTTTGGAAGCCCAACGGGGTGAATTGGGGACTTTAAGAGCAGTTGAACCATTCTGGTTCTGGTGTATCGCACCTGGGATGGTATTTCCGCAGGTGCGGACATGCAGGTGCGAAGGGGTGCACGCAGGTGTGGACGTAGCTTAGGCTGACCCAACTCGCAGGTGCGCAAGAGTATCCGCAGGTGCGGAGCCACACTCGTGACCCAGCCACCGCAGGTGCGGTACCGCAGGTGCAATCCCAGTGTCGTAGGTGCGAAATATTTGGGCTGGTTATACCAAAATCCGAGGGTTTGAAATTCATAACTCCAAAAATCGATTTTGAGCCTGGGACTTGGCGATTTTCAGTGGGATTTGAAGAGGAGAATCATAGGGAACATTTTCTAACCTTAATCCATTTGCATATCAATAATATCTATCAATTTCCTCAATCTAATCAATGAAATTGGATGAAAAACCATGAAATTGGGATGAAACTTCCCCAAGTAGAAATCTGAGGATTTAGGGAGATTTAGATGTCGGATTTTGTTGATTCTTATTCGAGTGGGTTCATGAGCAAATGGGTGTTCGGGAAATATAAATTTTACCCGATTCCGAGACGTGGGCCCGGGGGACTTTTTGGGTGAATTTCCTAATTTCGTGTATTAGCTTAGAAATAATTAGCTATTTTGTTCCCTTGAAGTGATATTTACATTATGCAATCGATTTGAATAGTTTTGGCCCACCAATAGTCGGATACTCGTGGCAAGATCATGGTATTGAGTTGATTAGCGCAGTCAAGGTAAGTGGCTTGCCTAATTCTGTGTTGGGGTCTTCCCCTTAGGCATTTTTATACTGATTTTCTTACTTGGACGCCGTGTACGTGAGGTGATGAGTGCGTACACGGGTCATTGTTGCTAAAATTCCATTTTTACTTCCACGAAATCACTCATTTTGATTCCTATATTATTGTTTCCTATCTTAACTGAGTAGTTAGCTTAAGAGTAAGCATGCCTACCTGTCCTTACTTGATTTCCTATTATTTGCTACTAGTTGCACAATGCTTAGGTAGCTTTACTCTATTCTTGCCTGTTTTTTCCTGGACTATTTAATTAAGCCGTATCCGACATACTTCTTCTTTGCATATTTAAATTAGGACTACGGACCGAGATCCGGGAACTTTCCCCCTGTATTGCATTTCATATTTAAATTGGGACTACGGACCGAGATCCGAGAGCTTTCCCCTATACTGAAATGCATATTTAAATTGGGACTACGGACGGAGATCCGGAAGCTTTCCCCCTGTACTGCATATCATATTTAAATTGGGACTACGTACTGAGATCCGGGAGCTTTCCCCTTGTACTGCATTGCACATTTGCTGTTGAGATATATGATGTGCTGAGCCGAGGGCTCTCTGTCTGTTATAAATTCTTCCAGTTTCCATTAATCCAGTTTATCATTGCTTATCTATATTTCACTCTTTTAAAACTTATACTGACTTGTTTTAAAAATTCAGTAGAGTCTCAACCTGACCTCGTCACTACTTGACTGGGGTTAGGCTTGGAACTTACGGAGTACCGAATGTGGAGTACTCACGCCCTTTCCTGCGCATGTTTTCCCCATGTAAAGATCCAGGTACCAGCACCCAATATCGTGGCTACAGTCGTTCTAGAAGCTGCCAGGAGACCGCGAGGTAATTCTGCCGCGTCCGCAGAATCCCTCGAGTCCCCTTCTACTCTAGTATAGGCATAGAGGACTTATTTATTGTTCCACTATTTCATTTTATAGAGCTACATTTAGTATAGAGCTTGTGACTATCGTGACATTCCTGGTTTTGGGAAGTGAAAGTGTACATGCTGAGCAGCTATGTTATATCTACTTGAGTTATTTTCTGTCTTTATTTTATTGATTCTATTATTTTTCGCAAATATTAGGCTTACCTAGTCGTAGCGACTAGGTGCCGTCACGATACCTTTCGGAGGGCAAAACGGGTCGTGACATGGGTACAACGTATATGTGAGATGACGAGTACTTATGTGTTGTTTGTCGGGTTATAGCATGTGGGTGGGCTTGTTCCATCTAGTTTATTACTTACTTTGAGTCGTTATCCATGCTTATACTAGTGACTTGCTAAATTGATAGTCTTATTGTGTTTACGAACTTTTGGGTGAAAATTTGAGAATTGAATCTAAAGTTGAGATTGGTATTATGGAACCATTGTTGAGGTAAAGCTTGTTATTGTTGAATTTCATCTCCCTGCCCTATATTGTTCATTGTTTTTGGTGAGGGAGAGTGTTAATGCATGAAGGGTGGTGTCGTGCCATATTGTGAGTGTTAATGCACGAAGGGTGTTGTCGTGCCATATTGTGAGTGTTAATGCACGAAGAGTGATGACGTGCCATATTGTGAGTGTAATGCACGAAGGGTGATGCCATAGTATTTCTATTGATTTATATGGTGAGGTTGAGAGTAAAATCATGAAGGGTGATGCCATGCAACTTCTTTTATTGTGTTTAATTGATTTTAATGATTAAAGGCATATCGACTATTCTGGTTATCATATTTGCAGTAGCTCTTATATCTTGTTTCCCCGTTAGCATGCCCCCCCCAGTAGTACATGTTTTAGCTGTTATTGTTGTATTTCTTATACATATACTGTTATCTGCACAGGTTTGATATGCGGGTGTCTTGTCTTAGGCTTGACACTTACGAGTACATTGGGTTGGTTGTACCCATACTACACTATGCACTTCTTGTGCAGATTTTGGTACCAGCCCTAACTGATCGAGAGATTAGCTGCAGGATTTGCTGCCAGGAGACCCAAGGTAGATCTGCTGGCATCTGCAGACCCTGGAGTCTCTTCCTAGTTTTATCATTATTGTTCCTTTACTTCAGAATAATGTATTTCCTTTTCAGACTTTGTTTTTAGTAAATCATAGTAGCTCGTGAGTTGTGACTCCAGATCCTAAATGTATCAGATATTATGGATTTTATGTTATTCCGCAATTTCATTTTAGTTTTTATTGTGCTTAATTGATCTTGTTACTAAATTTGGTTATAATTGACATTAAAATCCTCTAACGTTGGCTTGCCTAGCAAGTGAAAAGTTAGGCGCCATCACGGTCCGGACGATGAGAATTTCGGGTTGTGACACCTTGGGGTTGTACTGCCTATACACATGATTCCTCTCACAACATGATTCCTCTGATGGGTTATGTGTTTATAGGTCAGCAAGAGAGTGGGTGTAACTGAGTTTGAATCACGAGATGTCACATTTTTAGAGGATGAGTTCCCTAAGAAGGGAGAGGTAGGTCAAGGCCTAACCTTATTTGAGATAATGGATCAAGAAGTACAAGTATCAATTCATTCGAGTGGGAGAATTTTAGTAAATGATGAATTAGTTTCTCATCAAAGACTTCCTTCATCATCAGATGCGAATGAAAGTAATCCTTCCACGTTTAGTGGAAGTGACCAAATGGATCTTGTTCCAAGTGGGAGCGAGATGGTCACAGATCTTGTTCCATGTGGGAGCAGGATGAATGATCTTGATCCCAGTGGGAGCAACATTGATCCAAATGGGAACAATGATGAATCACAAATAAGACGTGGTTTTAGTAAAATGATTCCCCACTGACAATTTGATATTGAAGGTAGAGAATTATTTATGATGCTCCTACAACGAGCCTAAATGTAAAAGAGGCTCTCATGCCCTTCTAATAATAAATGGACAAAAAGCAATGGAAAATGAATTGGAATCTATGAGAGTCAACAAAGCTTGGGAATAGTTGACCTCCCTGAATGACACAAAGCAATTGGGAGCGAATGGGTTCTCAAAATTAAGCTCAAGGCTGATGGAACAGTTGAGAGATATAAGGCTCGACTGGTGATAGACTACAAAGGGACTTTCTTGCCTGACAATTTACCTCTATTCGCCTGGTTCTAGCTATTGTTGCAAGGTTGGATCTTGAATTACATCAGATGGATGTAAAGACTGCCTTTCTCAATGGAGAACTAGATGAAAAAATCTATATAGAACAACATGAGTGTTTCATTGAAAAGGGCCACGGACAAAAGGTTTGTAGACTTTTGAAGTCTATTTATGGCTTCAAACAATCTTCAAGGTAGTGGTATATACGCTTTTAGAATGTTGTTGTATCCAATGGTTTTACCTTGATTAGAACAGTTCTTGATTAATTCGATATGCAAAATAGTAGCCCATTTGAAACTCCTATCATTAAAGTCCATACCTTGGGAAGTTAGATATATCTTAAGACTCCTGAAGAGACAGAAAAATGATCTCAGTTTTTTATAGGAGCGTATTCGGAAGTCTAATGTATGTTATGGTGTGCACCAAACTTGATATCTGTCAAGCAGTTGTCTTGATAAGTAGATATTAAACTGACCCAGGTTTAGCACATTAGCAAGCAGTAAAGAGAATTATGAGATATCTGAAGGGAACTGATGATTATGCCCTTTGTGATCAAGGAGTCAAGGATCTGCGATTAGTTGGATACAGTGATGCTAGCCATGGAGGAGATCTAGACGAGAGGAAATCTACCTCAGGATATGTTTTCTTACTCAGTGATGGGGCCATATCATGGAGTAGTAAGAAACAATCATGTGTATCATTATCTACGATGGAAGTCGAATACATGGCTCTCGCATCAACAACACAAGAAGTTGTTTGGTTGAAAAGGTTCTTGGAGCACTTATTGGATATCGCTGAAAATACTGAACCAGTATTAGTCTACTATGATAATGATGGTGCAATTTCCTCCGCCAAGGACCCTAAGTTTCATTGTAAAACCAAAAATATATATATCAAGTATAACTATGTGAGTGACATGGTTAGAAGCAAGGTAGTGAATGTGAAGTATGTGTCTACAAAAGATATGTTAGCAGATTCATTGACCAAGCCTTTGTCTAGAGATGCATTTGTGAGACACACTAGGTCCCAAGGCTTGTGTAGACTCTGAGATACTTTATTTTGTTATTTATTTTTTCGTCTTCACAAAACTGGTGTTCTTTGATTATCAATAAAGTTGATTTACATACATACATATTTTTATTGTTGAATGTTATGTGCATTCTTTTTTTTTATATAAGTATGTCGGATAGACAAGAGGTTGGACTTCTCACATAGGCAACCACCTCCTTATCTTAGTGATGTGAGGAGATGAGACATGGTTTTAAGCAAAATTATCATAAGGATAATTTGAGAGCTATTCGCGTCGCTTAAACAATGACATAAGGTCATGAGGGTGAAAAATGTTCACCTAGTCTACTTTGTGATCCAAATGTGAGTTAAAAATGATATTGTAGATTAAAGAACTCAAATTTAGATACTTATGGTGTCTAATATCATCTGTACAATATTCTTTATGAGATAAAGTCATACGCTCCTTGAGAAAAAAGAGAAAATGTTGTAGCACGTGTTTCATACCATGTGATAAAGACATACCATATGATCAAGGGTACTGCACACTTTATGATCTACTTGCAGGTTCGCACTCGATGAGAGGATATATACTCCTAACAGATGTATAGCACTTAGCTCTCACAGCGCTGGTCACACGGTCTACTTCCTTATATGAATAATTGAGGAGATGATTTGAAAATATATTTCTTAGACTAGATGAGCACTCTCATTATGTGTGAATGGGAGATGTAGGAAATAGAGTCCACCCATAAGGGGTTCTCTTAGAGTCCACTAGGGTAAAACACAATAATTTTAGTAATTACTGTAACCCTAGTATTCTCTATATAAGTACACTTATTGTGTACAATAAAGACATACTCTCTGAGAATTATTCTACGCTCTTCTCTCTCAATTTCAGTTAGCGTTTAGATATTGATATAGGGGTTGCTCCGTCATAACATGAAAACCACCACCGATCAGTGATTCCAGTCGCGGTTCGTCCATTTTCCGCTTCCGCTTCACGAAGAACAAATAAGTTCTCATTTTTCGATTTACATGCTAATCTAATGTGTTTAGATTAACGTGTTCCTTCAGCTACATTTTGTAATTACACTAGCGTTAGATGTTAAAAAAGGGTTGAGTTATCTTCACTCACAAAAATTGTTCATAGAGATGTAAAGACTGAGAATTTACTTGTTGACAAGGAAGGAAGAGTGAAAATAATAGACTTTGGAGTTTCTAGACTAGAGGCTTCTTGTCCTACTGATATGACAGGCCAAAATGGAGCTATGGGATATATGTATCCTGAGGTTCTTGCTTGTTTGCCATATGATCATAAATGTGATGTTTATAGTTTTGGAATTTGTTTGTGGGAAATATACAGTTGTTCAATGCCATATCCTGAGCAAATTCCCCAATCTGAAATTTCTACTGATGATTACAAAGGTCGAAGGCATGAAATACCTCTTGTCCAACTGCCTTGGATGATATAATGAAGAAATGTTGGGATGCAAACCCTAATAGTAAACCAGAGATGCAGGAGGCGGTTATGATGTTGGAAGCAATTGACACATCTGAATTAGCTACTGAAAATGAGTTTCAGAGTTGTTTTTGCTTGATAGGACAAAAAGGATTATAATGTACAATATATTGGTTTTGTCTTGTGAAGCTTGTATATGTTTAAGACCATTATTTTAATTTATTTTTGTACAAGCCATTCTTGGATTGGAAATAATTCTTATCCAAGAGATTGAGTCATTCTGATGATAGTACTAATATTGTCGCTTTTCGTCTTTTTCGTCTTCTTGAGTCGAGGGTCGTCTATCATAAACAGCCTCTCTACTCCATCGAGGTAAGGGCCGGTAAGGTCTGCATACACACTACCCTCCCCAGACTCCTCACCTGTAGAATTTTACTGGGTTGTTGTTGTTGTTGTTGTTGTAGCTTGAGCTACTAAACAACTAAAATTATTTAGGTAGATATAATGTTTGCCTATACGCATAAAACAACAAAAATGTTATGTGACAGTTCAGACTCATCTATCACTTCTAGTCTTATCATCGTCAGTGTTGAAGTTTAACCTTTCCAAGATTAAACAAATAATGTTCAATAAAATAGAGATAATGTAACAAGCTCCAGATATAAAAACTCAAAACCATAGATAAAGACTGATTTTTCAATTAATAACCAAAAATACGGAAGGACGTTACATAAGGATAGAAAATTAGTAACTTAGAAGAAGAAGATGAGAATGTCGAGGATACATAATATGAGATGAGAAATAGAAGAAACCTTTGTCAACAACATAACATACCTAATTTCACCTAGCCTACTACTCCCTCCGTTCCAGTTTATGTGATCCTATTTCCTTTTTGGTCGGTTCCAAAATGAATGACCCCTTTTCAAATTTAGAAATAATTTAGCTTAAATTTCCAATTCTACCCTTAATGAGAAGTTTTTATAACTACAATAAATACTCTGGACCCTTTTTTAACTTGTTTAGGACCACAAATTCCAAAAGTCTTCATTTTTTCTTAAATTGTGTGCCCAGTCAAACAGGTTCACATAAATTAGAACGGAGGGAGTACTATTTATTAGTTCTCCATTTTCCCAATTTCTTCCTAACATTCCCTTATCCTCGAGTCCCACACGTAACTTGATAATTTTTCAATATGCCCTTTATTAGGTTATTTTCATTTATAAAAGACAAAAAAAAAGAAAAAAAGAAACTCATCATCTAGAAAGAAAAGAAAAGTGAACATAAGAAATATAACCATTAAAATACAAACGGCAAGCTTATATTTCGTAGAATGACTTTTCCTCTCATGTAACATTGAAAATGACAAGGAAAACGAAGAATGGGGGAGGAGGGCAGCAACGTCAGGTAGGAAATTCAAGCAATCAAACGGGCAGAACTGGAATTCTACAGTCAGCTTATGCGAAGAAGATGCGAAACATCAATGTGATTCAAGGAATTGCGCTATTAGGGTTAAGCCAAGTCTCGGAGACGACTCCTCTGGCTCAAACCGGTGAGAAATAAGGTGGATCCTGGGCGGATATGGTAGAGGCGGAAATTACGGAGACGAGTGGGATGAGTAAGGCACAATTTCTCCCTAAAACAAATTCATGGAGTAAAATTGTGGGAACATCACTGTAGGAGGAGGGTTTAAACCTAAATTGTGAGGAATTGGCAGGAGAAAATGTCAAAACTACACTGGATGATATCAAAGATGAAATTGTATACTGGAAAACAACAGTGATATGCTATGTCCTGGGATCCAACCCCTCACTGGCTGTAATTGATGGTTACTTCGCAGGATTTGGGGAGGCTTGTGTATTGAAAAGATTGCACAAGTCAACAGGGAAGTTTTTCTAGTGCGATTTCACACAATTGAAAGCAGAACCAAAGTAATTGAAGAGGGATTCCAGATGTCAATAAAAAGCTTGTAGTGGTAAAGCCATGGGAACCAGACATAGATATGAACAAGGAAAAAGTAGATAGAATTTCAGTGAGGATTAAACTCAAGGGATTGGATATCAAGTACTAGGGGAAAAATGCTCTAACCAAAATATCAGGGGTGGTAAGAAAACCTCTAAAAGCTGACAGAGCAATAACTAACAAGGAACGACTAGAATTTACAAGGGTGCTAGTTGAAGTGTCGAAAAGTCAGCAGTATCCTACACAAGTCATGTTTGAAAATGAATTGGGGAAAATAGTGAAGCAAGAGGTGTACTATGAATGGAATCTTGCATTATGTCAAAAATGTATGAATTTTGGACATGAATTGCAAGACTGCAGGAAGCTTCACAAGGAAGAAGCAGAAATGAGAAGGAAACAAATTGAGAAGGAGAAACAGGCAGAAGAGGAACCTAACCAAGCAAAGGGGAACAAAAGGGGAGAAAACATATCCAGTGACAAGGTGACAAGGAAACAACAAAATGAAGAAAATGCAATCCCTACAAGGAATGCATTTGCTGCACTTAACAAGGGGGTGAATGTAGAAGATCCAAGACAAGGTAAAACCAGTACTTCCTTCCCTGAGGGAGAACTAGGTATGGTTGGACCAGGACATGGGAGGGGTGGGGGTAATCCCCTACCTAATGGATAAGATAGATTATTGGAATATTAGGGGACTCAACAAGCTAGATAAACAGAGAGATATTCATCTGTTTATGCATAATAGTGGTGCTGGCTTGTTTAGTCTCCTGAAAACTAAGACTAAGAGAACCAAAGCTCATAGAGCTTCTCTTAATTTGTGTGATGGATGGTCGTTTACAACTAATCTAGAAAAACATCCGAAGGGGAGAATTTGGTTATTGTGGAAGCCAATGATATTTGATGTATTTATACTAAGAACCACTGATCAACTAATACATAGTGAGGTCAGACATAAAGGAACTGGAAAGAAATTATGTGTAAAAATTGTATACGCTTACAATGATATGGCACCTAGAAGGAACCTATAGAAGGAGATAGTGTACATCTACAACCACACTCGAGGTCCATGGGGTGTGATGGGTGATTTCAACATTGTCCTGCAAAAGGAAGATAGAATAGGAAGTCCAGTGACGGTGGCTGAAATAAGGGACTTCAGGCAATGTTATGATATGTGCTGCCTCCAAGAGAAAAAATCAACTGGTGCCTATTATACCTGGAACAACAAGAAAAGTGGAGGAGACAGAGTACTTAGCAAAAGAGACAGAGTATTGGTAAACTTGGACTGGTTATCATAGCTGCTAGCTTCTATGGTTCATCTAGCTTCTATGACTGAGGGATTGTTTGACCACAGTCCAGCCATAATTAATTGGGAGAATGGAAACCAGAGGATCAATAGGCCATTCAAGTACTTCAACATGTGGAGTATGGATACTGAATTTAAGAAAAAAGTGGGAGATAGCTGAAATACTGAAATCAGAGGAACCATAATGTATCAGATAGTGGGGAAACTGAATAGGCTGAAGCGAGTTCTCAAACAGTTGAACAGAACTAAATTTAGTGACATAGAATTGAAAGTAGAACAAGCTAAGGAAGAACTAGAGGAGTGTCAAAAGAAAATTCAACAAAATCCCATCAATAATAGTCTCATTGACAAGGAACAGGAATTGGCAAACAAGTATAGCAGATTAAAGAAAGCAAGTGACTAGTTCTTAAGACATAAAAGCAAAGTACAATGGTTGAAACAAGGGGACCAGAACAATAGATACTTTCACAGTTATATGAAGGCTAGAAGGAATACCAACAGAATCCTATCAATAAAGGATTCTAAAGACAATATGATTACTAACATGGAAGGGATAGTAGGGGAATTTGTGGACTTCTATACTAAGCTACTAGGGTCTACTAAAAAAATAGAATACATGTATGCAACAATCTGGTGATAAAAGTCCAAGTAGTGACAGTGGCACGGAGGAACATGTTAATAGAAGAATTCACTGAGAAGGAGGTCAAGCAAGAATTATGGCAAATTGATGGAGAAAAAACTCTAGGTCCTGATAGATATGGTAGTAAATTCTTCAAAGATAGATGAAACATAATCAGTAAAGACCTTAAGGAGGTAGTGCTAGAGTTCTTCACATCAAGGAAGATGCTAAAGGTAATCAACAACACAGTAATCACAATAATTTCTAAGAGTAGCCATGCAGAAGTAGTCGGGAACTATAGACCCATTTCCTCCTGCAACACAGTGTATAAGGTCATATCTAAAATGATTTGTAACAAGATTAAAATCATCCTGCCAGATATAATTTCTGAAAATCAGAGTGCCTTTTTATCTGGAAGAACAATCATGCAGAACATATTGATTTTCCAAGACCTAGTTAGGTTACATAATAGAAAAGTAGCAACCAAGAGTTGTTTGATTAAAATAGACCTTGAGAAGGCCTATGACTCTATAGAATGGGGTTTGTGGAAGAGATATTACATGCACTCAATTTTTCTATGAAGTTCATAAGGTGGATTATGGAGTGCATATCAACTACTCAGTATATTATGGTTATAAATGAAGGGTTATATGGGAGCATAAAAGGGAAGAGGAGACATGAGACAAGGGGAACATATACCCCCGCTATTGTTTGTAATGTGTATGGAATACTTCACAAGAATAATGAAGCTAGTGGCACAGCAGTAGAGATTTGGTTATCATACCAAATGTAGAAGTCTGCAGCTCAATCATCTATGTTTTGCAGATGATGTGCTCCTTTTTTTTGAAAAGCTGAGTTCCAATTTGTGATGTCGATGCTGAGAGGTATTCAGTCATTCTCCAGCTCTTCAGTGCTAACAACTAATGCATGCAAGTCTAACATATTTCATGTGAACATGGAAGCACAGGAGATAGAGGATTTGTGTGAAATAACAGGATACAACAAAGGCAGAATCCCGTTCAAGTACTTAGGTGTTCCAATATCATCTAAGAAACTATCAAAAATGGATTATCAAGTGCTAGTAGACAAACTAACTACCAGAATAAGGAGTTGGGGGTCAAAAAATTTATCATATGCTGGAAGAGTGCAAATGATCAATGCAGTGTTGATGCATATTCACACATATTGCGCATCCATTTTCATTATCCCCAAGGAAGTACTCAAAAGTATTACAGTAATTTGTCGCAATTATCTTTGGGATGGTAAGGTGGAAACAAATAGGGTACTACTAGTGGCCTAGAGCCTTGTTTGTCAACAAAAACAAGAGGGAGGGATTGGGATAAAGGACTATGTGGTATGGAACGAGGCGGCCATAGGAAAGTATGTATGGGACATAACTCAAAAGTCTGACTCTTTATGGGTCAAATGGATTAACCACATCTACTTAAAACATAGATTGGTGGCAATACAATATACCACATGACAACATCTGGTATTGGAAGAAAATATACCACATAAAAGACAAACTGGCAGGGGGCTATACTCATGGAGGATAGCAATCAGGAAGAGGAAAGTATACAATCCAAAAAGGTTACTCCTGGTTGAAGGGGAACCTGGACACATGCCAATGGGGAATATGGGTTTGGAACAAACAAAATATCCCAAAATATTGCTCCGTTTGTTGGCTGACTATGCAGAAGAAACTGCTCACAAAGGATAGGCTAGCTCGCAGAGGAATCAGCTCAGATGACCTATGTGTACTATGTGGAAATACACCAGAATCTGTTGAACACTTATTCTATGAGTGTCACTTCTCCAAGTTATGCATCACTGAAATACTCTAGTGGTTAAAGATAAGGATCACGAACTTTGAAGGACAGTTCCTATGGAAAAGAGTAGCCAGGAAAATGGGAGGAAAATTGAGGAGGGAGTTCTCATATGCAGTATTGGCATCAACTAATTATCATGTATGGAAGGGGAGAAGTGAAGCCTTATGGCAGAGATCAGTTTCTACACCACATAGAGTATGCGAGCTAATCAAAGAAAAATACAAAGTTCGAGTGGTGGAGATACTTAGCGGGCGGAAAATGGACAAGGATAGAAGATGGCCGGAAGAAGTATATAGATAGATAATTGATAGGCAGGACAAATACTTGTACAGAAAAGGATAACAAGTAGACTTACTTGGACATAATTGAGTAAGTACAGGACTTTCTTTATATAGCTAGAAGCTAGAGTTTTTTCCTTCATTGTACTTTGTTCTAGAGATGAATAAAAAAAATTCATTCCACCGGAAAAAAAAAGCTTATATTTCTTCCTTGGTTTTTTTTTTTTTTTTTTTTTTTTTTTTTTTTTTTTTTTTTTTTTTTTTTTTTTTTTTTTGGTCATAAGCTAAAGTCTAGCTCTTAATTGGCTGTACTTTTTATGACGGATCTTTTTTTCTATTTTTTCCTTAAACTAGTCTCTTTTTTTCCTTCTTTCTCATAATTGTTTGATTAAGAAAAAAACTAAAACAAGAAAATAGCACGTACATTATTGGGATAGCACATTCTAGTAATATATATTAAAGTGGCTCTGCACTAAATTTCAAAGAATAATGTTACTGAATAAGCCTTATAAGTTATTATATATATTACTAGTCCATGGACACTTCTACTCCATATATTTCAAGTGTTCAGCATAAAATTAAAGAACACAAAAAAATTGTACTTTTTCAGCTTTGACTATAAAATTAATGTCAATTGTATAAATAAATTATTAAATACGTCATTATCACTGAAGAGATATGTAAATATTAATACACAATTAAAAAAGCTAATTGTCAGGTGACTAACTAAATGTTGATCATGAATTTAATTTAAAAATCATTATTAAAGCATCTATATAATACAAAGCAAAGAATGATACAACTTTTAGAGACATTACCTATTTCCTTTACAAGAAATACCTAAAAAATATAGAGTAACTATATCTCCTCCTTTGCATAAATGTACTGTAGTATTCATTCGGACAAGAAGTAAGAAATGAGTATTGAAAATATCATGGATCCTTTTATCGATTAACCTATTTTTTTATATGTATAAATATGGACAAATCGAATATTTTATCTATTTTTGCATAACCCATTTTTGACCATATTTGACCCAGGTCAGCCCCGTGCCACCTCTATTAAAGTATTTAAGTCCCTACTATGTTGTTGCATGGGTTTTATGGTAGAATTACAAAGCCAAATGAAATCCAAATTCTAAAAATAACTTGAATTTCCTCCAAGAACAAAGTTGTGGGTTTTTGTTGGGAAGGAAGAAGAAATTGGCTAGTGTTTTTAATTGTATACTAGTTTCTCGCAAGTGTGTGCCGAGTTATGTAAACTATTTTTTATAAACCTACAAAGATGAATAATCAACGTGGTATTTATATTAATTCTAAACAATAAAACTGGTGATTATCTCTGAAAATTAATGTAATAGTAATAATATAAGATAGGTTTTATATTTTCTAGATAGTATGATTAACATTCTTGTCACATTAATTTAAATTCTTAAAAATGTGACATCTTGCCGTGACAATAGCTATTATTAATTTAGGTAATATTTTGAAATAATTGTTATTATTTAAAAAAATAGAAGTATTACCAATTGTGCGTTCGAGTAAATACAAGTAGATGTAACTAAGAAGAGTAGAAAACAAATCTACACTTGATGCAAATGCTAAATTGATAGTTATAAAGATATAGTGGCATTCTTGGGAAACCTAAATTGAAAGAACGTGCATAATCTTTCCAATATCCAATTAACCTCATTGCTTCTCCTTTCCCTTCTTTTTATTACCTCCATCTTTAACATGTTTAATTACTCAAATATAAAATAATGATCAACTGATACTTGACGCATACAATTTAATGTATATTCATATGTTATGTTGCAATAATAGGCAATGTCTTCCAAATTATTGTATTAAAAAATTTTAATCAATAATAATTTCTTTTGCTAAAATAATCTTTTCTTCCGCCTATACTTCATAAAGTAGGTTTAATGTTTGTCATAATGAACCATAAATACAATAACAATAAACAAATTATAAAGCAATAATAAAAATAAAGAACTAAAAAATTTCTCAAGATGATTAAATAAATCAATTTCAGAAGCCATAGTTTACCAGAAAAAGACTCTCAAACAAAGAATATAAACCAAGGAAACTAACATTTTTTTATATATAAGCGGAGAGAGAGAGCGCACAAGTCCGTTTGCATAAAAAAAATATAAAATGAGAACATGTGATCTGCATAAGAAAACTAAAATCAAGTCAATTAATACATAAAACCTTCAAACCACGTCTGGTTTCATCTTCTGCAGCAATATAATTCCACCACCACCATTAATTGTTGTCATCTATCCCACCTTGATAATCAGTAGCCACATTTGCCGCAAAGAAACATTTTCATTTGGTAATTTCCTAGCACCAATAATGCTTCCAATGAAATTCCTAGTGAGAGCACAAATAGAAGTGTAAGAATTAAGTTTTGCTTCCAGCATTTCGCGAGCAATTAGAAGTTTATCAAAATTGACTATACAAGTTCCATGAGAAGCGAAGGACTATAAAAGGAATTCTATATATGCAAAGTTTGTGCCAGAAAAATTAAAAAAACTAATTGTTCATTCATTTCATTGTAAATGAGTGCATGACTTGTATGGGGACTTGAGAACTCATAAACTGGATTATATGAGAAGGAGAATAGTTCCTCGAAAAATTAAGGAACATTTAATTTGGACAGCAGAACGATTTTGCTTGATATCATGTAGAACCATTTAAATGTATGATAAGACATTTAGTGTCACAACCCAAAATCCGCCGGTCGTGATGACACCTAACACAATTCGCTAGGTAAGCCAACTAATAACTATCCAGTTTCAATAATGTTAATAAGTCATTAGACAAAATAAATTATCTAAACCTATTACATTTCCCCAAGTACTGGCAGTACAAATCATGAGCTACTACGAATAGAATTTACAAAGCAACAATGAAATAAATACACTGTCTGTTTGAAAAGTACATAAACAGAGTTTTATAATCTAAGGCTATCCCGAACAAAGGAAGCAGCTACAACAGGGACGCCGGTACATCTTCAAGTCCCGCAATTCATCGAGCACAACAACAACAGCAACCGACATCTGCACGCAATGTGCAGAAGTGTAGTATTAGTACAACCGACCCCATGTACTGAGTAAGTAACAAACTTAACCTTTGGTTGAAAGCACTGACGAGCTAACACAAGGTCGGGTCCAATACCAGTATTCTACAACAGCTCGCAACAGCATAATACAAGTATCAAAAAGAGTATCTCAGAAGTAACATGCTCAACTCACTCATAGTTCTAGAAAATAGACATGATTTTCAAATACCTTAGTGAGAACTCAAATTTTTTGCCAAAATGCCGAAATACAGGTAAGTTTGAAGACTAAAAATTTTCCCAAAATCTTTTCAGCAATAAGATGTTTCATTTCCTTTACAAAAATGACAAGTATAAAATACATCTCTGAGCCCGCATGTCAATGTGTAAAATAAGTCATGGATGACATGATACTATATAACATGAGGAAAAATGCATCTCTATGCTTGTATGTCATGCGTGCATGGAAATGCCTGTATGTCATGTGTGCATGCAATAACATGTATCTCGATCCACACACGTTTATAGTAGACTGCGCTCACTGGGAGTGTTCAGACTCCGGAGAGGCTCCTACAGCCCAAGCTCTAAGCACGGACAACTCACGTGCTGCACGGATAACTCACGTGCCATAATATCAATATTTGGATCTGCACGGACAAGTCACGTACTGCATGGACAATTCACGTGCTATAATATCAATACCTGGATCCCCACGGACAATCATGTGTTGTACGGACAACTCACGTGTTATGATATCAATATCCTCACAATCAGGCCCTAGGCCTTACTCAGTCATCAATCTCTCCAGTCTCACTCACGGGCTCACAGTGTCATGAAATTATCCTGGCAACAAGAATATGATGCATCAACAATTAACAACTAAGACTGAGATATGATATGAATGCATGAACATCACTGAGTACAAGATATCAATGAAGTATGTGAAATAACAGCAAGAAACGACCAATATGGGTCTCAACAGTATCGACATACAGTCTAAACATGATATCTAGTATGATTCACAGCTCAATTACTTTACCACATGGTAAAAACATAGATATCAACAAAATAGGGCCACTAAACTGGGCCATGGGAACCATAGGGTCCTATTTCCAGAGTGCATGCCCACATACCTATCACCTAGCATGTGCGTCATCTCAATACCATTCATGTAACACCTAACTCGGGATTTCATACCCTTAGCACTAAGTTTAGAAGAGTTAATTACCTTAACAGCGTAGAAAATCCTACTCCGGGATGCTCTCGCCCCTCGACTCGGCCTCTAAAAGCTCTGAATATATGCATAACCATTACGATACCATCAATAAATGCTAATGCAATGAATTCCACAAGAAAAACTATCAAGTTAGACCAAAATTTAGAAATCGGCTCAACCCCGGCCCCAGGCCCACGCCTCGAGACCCAAAAAAAATTACAAAACTAGAAATCTTATTCACTCACGAGTCTAACCATACCAAATTTAGCAAAATCCAACATCGTTTGGCCCCTCAAATCCTCACATCAAATTCTCCAATTTTCAAGCCCTAAATTCCTAAATTTCTAGCTCATGTTCCCAATTAGATGATGAATAAATCCATCGATTCATGAAATTTATACCATTATAGGTTAGAATAACTTACCCCAACATTGATCCTTGAAATCCTTCGAAAATTGCCTCTCTCCCGAACTCCTCAAATCCAAAAATCGAAAAATACATAACAAAACCTCGAATTGGGGTTTTTAACCCAAGAGGTCCGCACCTACGACCATATCCGCACACCCGCGCTACCGCATCTGCGGTAAGAACCTCGCACCTGTGGTCTTCACTTAACCGCCAGCTTCCGCACCTGCGACTCATGCATCGCACTTGCGGGCTCACAGGTGCAGCCATCAATTGCGCACCTGCGCTCAAGCTTCAACATGCCTTTTCCGCATCTACGCTCAGTCTACCGCGCCTGCGACCCTCGCACATGCGACTCCCCATCCGCTGGGGCAAAAAAACACCGAAAAACAGCACTTCCAACTCAAAATTCAATCTGTTAAATCACCCGAAACACACCCGAGGCCCTCGGGACCTCAACCAATGATACCAACCAATCCTATACCAATATACGAACTTAGTCGAACCCTAGGAACACTCAAAACCACACCAAACACCAAATTAACCTCGGATTCAAGTCTAAGAAATTCGAAACTTCTAAAATTCTCCAACGATGTCGAAACCTACCAAACCACGTCCGAATAACCTCACATTTTTCATACACGTCAAAATTGACACTGCAAACCTACTTCAACTTCCGGAATTCCATTTCGACCCCAATACCTAATTTTCCACTGCCGACCAAAATCGTCAAATTTCCAACTTCCGCCAATTCAAGCATAATTCTACCACGGACCTCCAAATCACAATCTGGACGCGCTCCTAAGTCCAAAATCACCCAAAGGAGCTAATGGAATCATCATAACTCCAATCCGAGATCAAATTCTAAAAAGTCAAACTTGGTCAAACCTTTCAAATTTAAGGCTTCTAGCTGAGAATCATTCTTCCAAATAAAGTTCGAATAACCTGAAAACCAAAACCAATGATTTACATAAGTCATAATACATCATAAGGATCTACTCATGCCCTCAAACTACCGAGCAAAGTGCAAAGTGAAAATTGCTCAAAATGACCGGTCGGGTCGTTACATCCTCCCCCACTTAAACATACGTTCGTCCCCGAACGTGCCAAGAGTTGTTCCAAAAGCCACCAAATCGCCGAATAACCTTATCACGCACATACTTAGGAGTGATCCCACATCACCATATCCCGTATAGGTTTGATAACATAGCATAACAAAAGTTTCTTCATCCGACCTACCTCTAGCCTTAGAATCCCATTTTTCACTCATCCAAAATTTCTTATAAGATCTGAATCTTGCAACCTACACACTGTATAATTCTGAAAAAATTGTATCAAGCCATAACCATAATCCAAGACACAATCGCATGATATACCTCATAACGCAATTACTTATAGCAAAATCTCTGATCACCGTAACTGCTCAAAACAACCCAATGACGGTAATAATCCTCATATCTAACAAAATCTCACTCTAAATCCTCTGTACACTGCTGACAAACGAAACAATAGGCGGAAACTCATATTCATTCATCAATTCAACAAGTCGTGGAGCTCCCTCTCCTTTAACAAGAACTATAGCCAAATTCCTAAGCCAACTTCCGATATTATCCTTCCAAATATACTGCAATCAAATCTGATGACACCCATCCTGGATCCGACAACTTCATCTTATCGAATACCAACTAACCTACAGGGACGCAACACCAATACTACTTGGAGCCACAAACCGTGTAATCCATGCACCAATAAGCAACAACCCAAATGTATTCAATCACGAAAAATGACTCGGTCAAGAGAACCGCCTGCAAACTCAACGTTTACCACCTCCAAAAAAAGCTAAGAACCCATCACACACCGTAGAACCATCCCCCGACTCTAACACAAAGGTTCATACCTCAACATAATTCTGCTGCAATGCACGACCCCATCCAGACGTCGGTCCATATCATATACCTCGAGCCACCCTACTCAAAAGCAATAACCATGCAAAATTCGACATCCAGTACTCAAAGTGCATTACCATAACCACGGAGGATCAGACGATACAATGCCACTCAACCCTCTAAAGAACATAACCAATACGCCCTCAATCGTGCAATATCCAATTACTCATCTCGCTTAGATTCCGTCATAAGACCACAATGGAACCACACCAAGTGTACCTAAAATCAACGAAAGTGTGCCTACACCAGCGAATCACAACTCCTCGTTGCATAGAAGAATAACTCACGGAAATTTTTAGAACACGAATAATCTTAGCAACAACCAAATGGCACATCCCTCAACAATAGCATTATGGAGTCAACCAATCCGACTTGGTGTAGAATACACATCCTAATTGGGCCTACCAATTGATCCCCTAATTCAACTCCGGGCACCCACACATTGATAAATAAACCTCTGAAAGCTCACAATGACTGAATCACAATACATCTTATCATCTGGCTAGCTTCTTCCATGACTTCACAGTCCCCAACCATGAAACAATCCGCTCATGAGGACTCCCAGTCTCCAAATCCATAGGACACACGAATCACCATATATGATCCCAACTCCACCACCAGAATGTCTAACACATCTTTCACACATGATCATCCCTTGAGGAAATACTTCTAAAATTCTTCCTTGTCGCATAGCAAAATATGAATATGAGCAGTCGATCAAACAAGAGGGTGTCTCCATACCAATGAAGTATCTATAAATCAAACGCATTTCCCCTTATGAAATGTATATCCTCTTCAAGCCATACCAACTAGTACCACCAGTTACTTAGTCACTCGAGACCGTCCATGTTGCCTACCAATTTAGAACCTTCCCTCCAAAACTAAACTGTGACCTAGCACTTGCAAATCTCAATACTACACAACACACCGCACCTATTATGCCATCATATGAAAGATACAAAATTCTCAAAACCAAACACCGAGTCACAAGCAACTACATACTCGATAAGACAAGAACTTTCCATTTGAATTTCATCCTGGAGATAATCACAATACACATTATGTTCCACACACCGACAGGAAATATGCACCCCGAACCGTGGTAGTAACCATTGAAAACTCTTCGAAACTCATTTGCGCATAATCAAGCCATCAGAACTAATTCTCTCTATCTCATCCAAGCCACGCAGGCTGCTGAAACCCAAGAGCATCGCCACAAAACACCTGAAGAAACTCACTACATCATAAGAACCAGAAGAGCCAATCACATCAGTTACCATGCTGATCCAACTCGTCACCAAGCTGTCCTAATTCTCTGATTTCCTTCTGGATTACCTTCAAATTGATACTTCTCTTTCCATAATACCATATCCGCAACCAAAACTCACCACACGAGACCCTAACATAAAACCATACTATCTTAGGGCTCATAAGCCGCTAAATGTTCTCTTAAACACCTCAAAAGTACCACAACCCAAATACTTACTCTGAAGAGACTTCTTGTGAGTCTAAAGCCATTACCTTCACCTCCCTAATAGTGATATGTAGAATCCATAATGATATAGAAATGCCACAAGTCTTGTCACCATCCAATTTGAATCTCAGTTTCTAGAAAAATACACATCCTGAAGATTCCTAATTATCACATATAAATCTTGAATCCATTAGAACCATTCTCGAGAGTCATTTACTTTGCTCAAGCCTCAATTAGACCGACCAATCGGATTGAACGACTTGTGCTCAACTAGCACACCAACATCCAAGGGAGTAACCCACACTCCTAAGCAATCGAGAAATCTCCTACCCCATGCATACTACCTCCTTCACAACTAGCCACTCAATTATTCCATGATTCCCATATACCCATCGAGTGTAATACAACCCTTATCCAGAAATTCCCTTACTCGATTCATTCTCAAATTCCACCGTTGCAAGTCCTAACTGAGTCACCAGTATACCTCAAACTAAAACCAACACAACACATAATCGTGCAATCAACTTATCAATAGCAGACTCCCCCACTTTGCTCAAATCCATATATCAAAACACACAATACTCACAATGATCATAATCTATTAGTGCCACCATACCGCAGTGAGATTCAACTAAATCCTTCATAGACTCAGATAACACCACCCACCTAATACCTCAAATCATCTGCAAATCTCGCATTCATCCTTGTAGCAGTCAAGCCAACTCTCATAACCGACCCGAAATCAAATTGCAGCACATATAATTCACTGGAAGAAAACAGAACTCGCCACTAAACAACATAAGGATCACACAACCTTAGGACACTCCACAGGAGATAACCCCACATGCTTAGCCTCAAACTGATATCTTTCTATACTCCTCCATAATCATAACTATTATGCAATTACTCAATCTCCCTGATTCTGAACTCATAACATGATATGAAGATCTACTCCACTCCACAACTAAACTACATGAGAGGCCCTTCAACACACCCATAACTCAAGGCCATACGCCAAATCCATACAGAAGTCAAACACCCAATAGTCCTTGCTACATCCCCAACAAACTCTACTTGTCACATTCGAATAATCTGAAAACATCTCGCAATCAAATCATACTCACCACATAGTCATCCTGTCAAAAAATCCCACCAATAAGGATACAAACGGACATATAAGTCCCAAACGCACATGCTCTCAATATCGAAGTCTCAGTACTCAAGTCACAAACAAAACCCGGCCTCAAGTCCTCCAGACTGGCCCATCATCGACATGCCAAAATTATATCTCGCACCTCAACCACCGAAATTGCAAGTCGTCGATGCACAGCTGATACCGAGCGCTCATGTGCGCATACGAATGCGTGGAAGGAGTTCAACGAGTTACACTTCAAGATGAATAAATATCGCACGATAAGGAAGGAAAGATGAGAAGTATATCCTAAATTTCCTGTAGCCTCTCGAAGATAGGTATGGACGTCATCATACCGATCTGCAAGACTCTACTAGACACTTTCTCATGAGTTGTAGAACCTATGAACCTAGAGCTAGATACCAACTTGTCACAATCCAAAATTCACTAGTCGTGATGGAACCTAACCCAATCCGCTAGGTAAGCCAACTAATAACTATCCAGTTTCAATAATGTTAATTAGTCAATTAGACAAAATAAATTATCTAAATCCATTATATTTTTTCAAGGACTGGTAATACAAATCATGAGCTACTACGAATAGAGTTTATAAAGCAACAATGAAATAAATACACTGTCTGTTAAAAAAGTACATAAATAGAGTTTTATAATCTAAGGCTACCCCGAACAAAGGAGGCAGCTACAACAAGGACGCCGGTACATTTTCAAGTCCCACAATTCATCGAGAACAGCAACAACAGCAATCGACATCTGCACGCAATGTGTAGAAGTGTAGTATCAGTACAACCTACCCCGTGTACTGAGTAAGTAACAAACCTAACCTTAGGTTGAAAGCAGTGACAAGCTAACACTAGTTTAGGTCAAATACCAGTATTCTACAACAGCTCGCAACAGTGTAATACAAGTATCAAAAAGAATATCTCAGAAGTAACATGCTCAACTTGCTCACAGTTCCAAAAAATAGACATGTTTTTTAAATACCTTAGTGAGAACTCAAATCTTTTGCCAAAATGCCAAAATACAGGTAAGTTTGAAAACTAAAATTTTTCCAAAAATCTTTTCAGTAATAAGTAAGATGTTTCATTTCCTTTACAAAAATAATAAGTATAAAATACCTCTCTGAGACCGCATGTCAATGTGTATAATAAGTCATGGATGACGTGATACTATATAACATGAAGAAAAATGCATCTCTATGCATATATGTCATGCGTGCATGCAAATGCCTGTATGTCATGTGTGCATGCAATGCCATGTATCTCGATCCACACACGTTTATAGTCGACTGCACTCACTGGGGGTGTTTAGACTCCGTAGGGGCTCCTACAACCCAAGCTCTAAGCACAGACAACTCACATGTTTCACAGACAACTCACGTGCTATGGTATCAATATCCTCACAACCAGGACTTAGGCCTTACTCAGTCATCAATCTCTCCAGTCTCACTCACGGGCTCACAGTGTCATGAAATTAGCCTGGCAACAAGAATATGATGCATCAAGAATTAACAACTAAAACTGAGATATGATATGAATGCATTAACATGACTGAGTACAAGATATCAATGAAATCTGTGAAATAACAACAAGAAACAACCACTATGGGTCTCAACAGTATCAACATAAAGTCTAAACATGATATCTAGCATAATTGACAGCTCAATTACTTTATCACGTAGGAAAAACACAGATATTGACAAAATAGGGCCACTAAAATGGGCCATGGGAACCATAGGGTTCCATTTCACATGGTGCACGCCCACACGCCCGTCACCTAGCATGTGCATCACCTCAATACCAATCATGTAACACCTAACTCGAGGTTTCGTACCCTCAGCACTACGTTTAGAAGAGTTACTTACGTTAACAGCATAGAAATCCTACTCTGCGATGCTCTCACCCCTCGAATCGGCCTCCAAAAGCGCTGAATCTATGCACAACCAGTACGATACCATCAATAAATGCTAATGGAATAAATTCCACAAGAAAAACTATCAAGTTAGACCAAAATTCCAAAATCGGCTCAACCCCAGCCCCCGGGCCTACACCTCGAGACCCGACAAAAATTACAAAATTAGAAAGCTTATACACTCACGAGTCTAACCATACCAAATTAAGCAAAATCCAATACCGTTTGGCCCCTCAAATCCTCACATCAAACTCTCCAATTTTTAAGACCTAAATTCCAAAATTTCTAGCTCAAATTCTCAATTATATGATGAATAAAGACATATATTCATGAAATTTATATCATTGTAGGTTAGAATCACTTACCCCAACGTTCCTCCTTGGAATCCTTCGAAAATCGCTTCTCTCCCGAGCTCCTCAAATCTTAAAATCAAAAAATGGAAAACAAAACCTTGAATTGGAGTTTCTTCCCAGAAGGTCCGCACCTGCGGCCATATCCCCGCACCCACGTTATCGCACCTGTGGTAAGAACCTCGCACCTGCGGTCTTCACTTAAACGCCAGCTTCCGCACCTCAGACCCATGCATCGCACCTGCGGGCTCGCAGGTGCGACCATCATCTGCGCACCTGCGGTCAAGATCCAACATGCCCTTTCCGCATATGCGCTCATTCTACCGCGCCTGCGACCCTCGCACCTACGGCTCCCCATCCGCAGGTGCGGATGACACCAGCAGCTCCAAAATACCAGAAAACAGCACTTCCAACTCAAAATTCAATTTGCTAAATCACTCGAAACACACCCGAGGCCCTCAAGACCTTAACCAATGATACCAACCAGTCCTATACCAATATACGAACTTAGTCAAACCCTCGGAACACTCAAAACCCACCAAAACACCAAATTAACCTCGGATTCAAGTCTAAGAACTTTTAAGCTTCTGAAACTTGTTAACGATGCTGAAACCTACCAAACCACATCCGAATAACCTCAAATTTTACACACACGTCACAATTGACACTACAAACCTACTTCAACTTCCAGAATTCCATTCCGACCCAGATACCTAATTTTTCACTACCGACCAAAATCTCCAAATTTCTAACTTTCGTCAATTTAAGCCTAATTCTACCACGGACCTCCAAATCACAATCCGGACGCGCTCCTAAGTCCAAAATCACCCAACGCAGCTAATGGAACCATAAGAATTCCAATCCGAGATCAAATTCTAAAAAGTCAAACTTGGTCAAACATTTCAAATTTAAGGCTTCTAGCCGAGAATCATTCTTCCAAATAAATTTCGAATAACCCAAAAACCAAAACCAACAATTTACATAAGTCACAATACATCATAAGGAGCTACTCATGCCCTCAAACTACCGAGCGAAGTGCAAATTATTCAAAACAACCGGTCGGGTCGTTAAATTTATAAAGGCAACACTTGAATTTAATTAAAAGGCAACGATTGAAATAATCATTTCATTACTAATTTGAAGCATTTTTAAATACACAACCCTACTGAAAAGTTTCCTCTTTATTTTAGTTTAAATATTATTATTATAAATTAGTTTAAATAAGTAGGATAATTAAATTTTTGAAGGGTAAATAAGTAATTTAACTTTTTAATTTAGGGGTTCATGCTTTTAATATAAATATAGATATATAGTTTGATGGTTGCAAAGACAGGTACTTGTTTGTTAAAAAACATGCACAACTTTCTAAAGAGACACTTCTAATTAACAATCACCTTTTAATTAATCGAGTTGATCAGTAGCTGGGTTTGAGTAAACTCAGTATTTTCTCTGTATGTGATGCACCATCCAGTCAAATTTTACTCCATTAACTAATATAAAACTCGTGTTTGATTTTAGTTTTATTACTCAGTATACTAACTTATTAATCAAGTTGTTGATTTGCTTTATGTCCCTAAGTAAATTTGGAAATACTTGACCGGTCGTAGTAAGACCACCCATCTATAAGTTTTTTTTTTGCTAATAAGGCTTTGATTAAAACATAATTAAGACATTACAGGGGTATAAACTGGACGGTATGTCACAGTTCCACTTATATCGAAAGCTAAAGGCGATAAGATAAAAGTATGGGGTTTTCAAAAAGTTAAACATCATTTGATTGTAGATCCAATCTTGTCTTCCCATACTTGACTAATGCATCCGCCACCCCATTACCCTCCATGAATATATGGTGTATCGTGATCTCCTGGAGTTTGTTGAGCATCGACTTGCATTCAATAAGGATATGTGAGTATTTTTGTGGTGTATTTGATAAGATGTGGAGCAATACCTGAGAGTCTGTTTCCACTTGTAATGGTTTGTAGTTGTAAGCATTTGCTAGTAGTAACCCATAATATAACGTTAGAAGTTCATCTTGTAGGGTATGAGTATATCTCAAATGTTTGATAAACCCATATACTTATCTATGAGTTTTCTCTATCGCTTAGATGATATTACTTCTGTTTTGTTTGTTTGGTTCACATATTTGTAATTCACCGACTATTATTAGACATTGGTATATGTGGTGAATAATAATGTAATAATTGTTATGATGTGATTTATAATATATAAAATGTTTTCGAGGCATACTTACTTTAAGGGAATTTTATCTTTAAATACTATTATTTCTAATTTACTTATATACAGAGGCGGGTCTAGGATTTTTAGTAGGGATTTTTACCTTCCTACTTAAGATTCAATTTAATTACATAGGCATATATAATTTACCAATTATATATATTTTAGGAATTAAATGAGATATCAATTAATTCCTTTAATCACGCTAACGTACATAACCCATGACCCCCACATTTCTCTGCTCATACCCCCCGCGATTATGATACTCTCTCCCTCTACTAACGCTTTCTTCCATTTTGTTCAAAAATCTTTTATAATATCTCTCTCAAATTTTCTAATTTCTCTCTCAAAATCCCTACAAAATCATTATTGCTTCTAATTTTTCTTCCCTTACGATGAATAAGAAAGGAACTCCAAGAAAAATCCCTAAACAAAGCTATTGATGGTGATATTTCTACTTTTGAATTGGGTACTTTCTCACGGGATTCACCCAAAAAATTTAGTGAAATCCAGACATGCAAACACCAGAGAGAAAGCCCAAGCTTTCCCTTCGTGAAGCTAGGGCAGAGGCTCGAACAAAACTCAAGCATGATAGGGATGTTGCTGAAGCTTTGACATCTGCTAAATCAGTAAAACGAAAGGGAAAAGAAATTGATGTTATTTTATACTATTTGAATAAGAGAGGAGAGTATGGTCCTGAAAAAAGAACAATGTTTACAACCACTGGTTGTATGTTCAAGACTAGAATAGAACAAATTTATGAGAGGTACAGTAATGCCCCTGCTTATAGGAATCTTGTTGTTGTCAAAGCCCAGAACGTTCATAATACAGATTGGGGTACCGATTACTTGAAAATATTGAATAGGACAAAGTTGATTTTGTGATTATGCTCATAAACATTGTTGAGAAATTTCATTGGTTGTTGGCCATGTTTGACATTACCGATAGGGTTCTATTGTTTATGATTCTATGATCTCTTCACATAATTACAAACTTGTTGAATCTGTTGTCGACAAGTTTATTATTATGACCCCCTCTACTTTTCATCCACCGGTTTCTATGGCAAGCGATTAGACATAAACTACAAGAAAACAAAAGCATACATTGAAAAAGGTATTACTGACCCTCTTGACATTTAGTGGTTGGTCGGTGAGATACCCTAGCAAAAAGAGGGATCATTGTATGTGTTGCTTTTCCTTAAATTTAACCAATTGAATTTTACATTGAATGCTAAAGCTTTTCCCCTAATATTTATTGCAGTGATTGCGGTGTATACGTGGCGACATTTTCAGAATATGTCAGCATTGGACAACTCTCAATTTCAAAGGAAGACCTTTCTGATATTGATCAACACCGCAAACGCTATGAGCGCTCCTTTGGGATTTGCTAGGAAAAAGCAAGATCTTGGTGCAATTAGTGAAAGTGAGGTGACTAGGAGATTAGCAAGAACAAAAGATGCACCACCTGTAAGGGAGAGATCAAGAGTCCGGACCAAAAATAATTAGTTGCCCTTTTCAGTAGTTAAATTATAGTGAAAGTATTTACTTGTAGTTGGATTGTATTTAAGTTGTAGGAAAATTGTTTACTAAGAAAAATGGCTAGCAGAATTGTGCTAAAGTTGTTTTAGCTTTTGTTTTGTTATTTTGTCCTTTATTCAAATTAGCAACACAATTACACCACAACTATAATTGTCCAGATTACAACAAATACAACTGAATATGTCTTAAAGGACAGATTATCATCAACAGTACTTAGTGAAAAAATTTCTTTATACTACATCAATTCTTATTTTCTTTTGGGAGCATTCCTACAAGATCTTTTGTTACTCCCTTCTTGTCCGCATTTTCCACATGAAACCTTGTACTTCTTTGAACTTATCTCATCATATGGTTTGTATCTTTTTTTATGATAACCAATATCGTATAGGTATGCTTTAACACACATCTCGATCTCTTCAGTCTTTGACATTCTTTCACTAAATTCATCAAGCATGTTTGATCGTGTCGTGGAAAAGTACAATTCGCTTAACTTTAGATGACCTTTCTTTAAATTTGACCTTATATTTGTCCTTTCATGTGGCACGCCGGTATAAACCGAAGATGTTGCCTTCAATATACTCTTATTCCAGTCCGAAACAACGCACATAGTTGGTTTTTCACCATATGCATGTTTGAATTGCTCAAAAAACTACCTCCATGATGCGTCATTTTCTGAATCAACAATGGCGTATGCTAATGGTAGTATGCCACCTATCATATCACGACCCAAAATCCACTAAGGTTCATGATGGTGCCGGACACCACTGTCAGGAAAGCCAACACCATATAACTAGTAAATTCTCGTTTTAATATTTTCGAAATCATTACTTTTTAAACATTAGACAATAAATAATAAACTTCACTAAATAAATAATGATGTCTTTACAGATTTTATATACCGAATAATTCCGAAATCATCTCAGAACTCGGTGTCACAAGTGCATGAGCAATTTCTAGGAAATAAAGTACAATAATAACTGTCCGAAATACAATTGGACAGAAAAGAATCACAATACTCTGAAAGAGACTCTGCTGGCTGCGGGTCATCTTGAGAGACGCAGCTCACCTAAGTCTTTGTGTCAACCATGCCGTTACGCCCAACGAGGCCACTAGATATACATGTGCATGTGCAACAAAAATGCACATCAAGTGTAGTATGAGTACAAAAACAACGCGTACCCAGTAAGTATCCTGTCTAACCTCGAAGAAGTAGTGACGAGAGGTCAACTTCGACACTCACTAGTGGTCCAATAAATAAATACCAAAATATGTAGAAGCATGGATTTTTATAAAGTGATTTCAAACTCAATAAACATGAAACAGGTAAACAAGTCTTTTATTAATAAGAGATTTCAAAAGTTATATTTCATCCTTTAGGCCAAAGAGGCAATATCATCATTTATAAATGTCAAGGCAATCAATACAAGCATGCGCAAATCATGCCGAGGTCGTACGGCCCGATCCAATAATATTTAAATCGTGCACTGACATAGGGTCGAATGGCGTGAACCATATATGCATCTATTACCCCGCTCGCGAATCATACGTGTGACGCGGTCAAATATAAATAATAGAGTTACCCCGCTCGCGAATCATATGTGCTTCGCGGTCAAATATTAATAATAGAGCTACCCCGCTCGTGAATCATACGTGCGACGCATGTACCCATAGATACACACATTCAAACAGTCAATCCAAATTTCATCAGGAAAACAATTACCCAAGAAAATGACAATTTCTCTTCTAATGGTCAAGAAGATGGTGTTTTATCTTTTTAGAAATTCATTTGCCAAATTCGATATGATTTAAGCGATTTAAATTTATTAGTAAAATTACAAGTACGGCAAGCAAAACATGCTTTTGGGTCCTAGACTACCCGGACATAAGCATAATAGTAGCTACGCATGGACTCTCATCACCTCGTGCATAAGTAGCCCTCACAAATAGTAGCACATAATTAATTATTTCACCTATGGGGACCATTCCCTCTTACAAGGTTAGAAAGGAGACTTACCTCGCTCCGAAGTTCCATAACCGGCTTCCAAGCCCTTTCGATGACTCAAATTGATGCACAACGCTCCAAAAATAGTCAATAATTATGCAAACCATTAATATATGCTCAAATACCTATTATAATCCAATTTATAACAATTCCTAACCCCGATCAAAAAGTCGATAAAAATCACCCTCGGGCCCACGTGCCTGGATTCCAAAATTCTTCGAAGATAAACTTTACCCATAACCTCACGAACTCAAATATATAATTTACTCCAGGTTTCATGTCCAAAACCGTGGTAAAAATCCGAAAATACCAATTTAAGGTTTTACTTCCAAATCTCATAATTTCTATAAATTTCCATGACTAAATCTCTATATAAACCTTGTATTTAACTCAAAACTAGTGGAAACCACTTACCTCATGCTTGGTGTGAAAATAGCACTCCAAAGTTGCTCCAAAATAGGCTCCCATGAAGGAAATGTTGAAATAAGCCCAGCCCCCGTCTTTTAAAAGACACTGCCCAGTAATTCTTCGCACCTGCGGTCCACCTGCCGCTTTTGCGGCCCCGCACTTGCGATAATTTCTATCGCAGGTGCGGTCTCAGCTAAACTCGATCACGTCCACTTCTGCGGAGCCCGAACCGCTCATACGGCTCGCTTCTGCGCGATCTGCATCGCACCTGCACCCCCAGCCAAGCCCAGTCTATTCCCGCTTCTGCGACACCAAGGCCGCTTCTGCGGCTCCGCGCCTGCCGCCAAAACCCCGTAGGTGCGGTTACACAAGATACCAGCTGCTTCATTTCTTCTTCATATCTCCGAATTCAATCCGTTAACCACCTGGAATCCACTCGAGGCCCCCGGGACCCCGTCCAATCACACAAACCTGTTCCAAAACATAAAGCGGACCTGCTCGAGGACTCAAACCACACCAAACAACGCCAAAACCATGAATTGCACTCAAATTCAAGCTTAATGAACTTTAGAATTTCCAACTTCAACATTCGATGCTGAAACCTATCAAATCACGTCTGATTGACCTCAAATTTTGCACACGAGTCGCATTTGACATCACAGACCTACTCCAACTTTCGGAATCGGGATCCGACCCCGATATCAAAAAATCCACTCCCGGTCAAACTCCTCAATATCAAACACCCCACACTTAAATCATTGCTAGTCCTCGAGCAATCCACCATACTCTACAAAGGTTCCTTCACTAAGCATTTCCCTAACGTGTCACACCAAGAACATATCATCAAAGTTGCGTCTAGTAGTGTAACATCTTTTCTTTAAGAGTTGACTCTCACGTGTCGTGAAATATTCATACTTACTCAATTTACTCTATACAGAGGTCAAGACTTACCCTTCGTGAATGAAATTCCCTCACATCACACAAGAGAGTAGTTCCACGAGTCTAATCGAGCCCATTCAGTCTAACATCAATTAGGACTTCATTTGGTTGTAATGTAGGTTAAGGGATGGGTAGGATATATTTGGATATAGTGACTAACCTCCCTAAGCACTTTAATACAATTAGTTTCGCATTCAGAACCATACTTATGTCAGACCAAACATTCCACCACACTTCTTTTTATAATACCCCAAACTCCTTTAGGTGCAATTTTGTATCAAGTCACCACTTATCAAGGACTACATTTACTTATTTTATGTTCTCTTTTTTTTTCAAGTGGAGCTTATTCTTTCATTTTTCAAAACACTACACCTTTTTCCCTATTTCATTGGTTCCACTCAAAAACCAAACCAACCACCCCACTTTAACTCTTACATACTTCATAACAATTCAAGTGCTCGTGGAAGGTAAAGGGGTTCAAATAGATAGGTCGTTCAAACAATTGGGTAAGGTTTGTAATGTGGTTGCCAAAGAAACAGGCTCAACGGGGTTAACTATGATAGATCACATTTAGGTGGGTATACTTTATATATTTGGCTTAACAAAGAAATGCCTATATCACTTCTAAGACTGAATAAAGCTACTATTTCATTTTGCAAACACACAGGGGAAGTTCTAGGCATCAAATGCAGAACATAGAATACAATACAAGTCACACACACTTTGAACATGACTCATCCATATTGGCTTATCAAAACACTCTCGTCTGAGTACTCAAGTCAGTTACAAACATACAATTTAAGGCACTCTAACAAGAATCAACACTGAGACTAAGCGTCACACTCTAGTGTCTACTGTGTTCAGGTGTAACAACGTTAAGGGATTCTCTTCCTATCTCAGCTCATCGCCCATAAGTACCAACTAAAAACTAAAAACAAAATAAACAAAAACTAACTACACCCGCTTCAAGTAAAACCCTTGTAAAATAAATGCGGTCCAAAGAAAAACCAAGGGGGAGATACTACACTACCTAAAACAGAAAATCATTTTGTTATTTTCTTTAGACTTACTTCCCTCAAGAATATTGTCTAGAAAATCCGTCGTCAGGAAGATTCTAACATATTTCTGGTTTTTTTTTTAATGGATGACTTAGACCCTCAAGAACCCCATCGAATGAGATACGTTGTCGGGACAAGCCGACTTACATAATTAAACTACTACTTAAAACAAACAAAAAAAAGAGAAAACAAAACCCAAAAGAAAACATATAACAATTATGTTCCTACGTATATACACATACAATGAAGTGTCCCCCACCCCACACTTAAAAGGAATATATGTCCTCATGGCACACAAAATAAAGAACTGTGAGGTAAAGGAACTTCCCTGAATGATCAATCTTGATCGGAAACCGTCCCCGGGTCCAGATGACAAGCACGACCCAGAGCCCGCAGCCAACCAATTTTCTTCTCTGATTTTGCATTTTGGGTGGCTAGCGCATCAACTCGCGACCCCAAGTCGGCGACCGAGGTACGCAAACCTGCCATCTCCTGCTCCAGGTTGTCCAGCCTATGACTCCGACGGGCCCTAGACAGGCCTGCTACGTCGGCAAAATGCTCATGAACGGGCAGCTCCGCCCCCACTTCTACATGCTCGTCCTCCTCCTCCTCAGGCTCATTCTCCCCATCAGCACCACCAGCCGCCATAGGATCCTTCCCAATAGTTACCTTTTCTGCTCGAAAGGCAGCCTCTATCGGTACTTTTCCATCTACCGCCAAATTTTTCGGCACCCGGGCTGCACGGCATAATCTAGTGACAAGAGAGGGGAAGAAGAAGCCATACCTCTTGAACAGCGAATAAACATCTCCTCATGCATGAGCTTGGCTACATCAAAGTCGTGGCCATTCATGAAACACCATATCAAACAAGCACGAGGAGCATTCACCTCCATGGTGTTATGGGACGGGATCAGGCGGTTGTTGATGAGGTATAGCCAACACTTCGCTTCAAAGGTGAGTGCCGACGACTTGAACTTAGCCCCGTATTTATACCACTCAATATCCTTTCCAGGGGCACAGATAGTTGGCAGGAACGTCTCCCACTGAGTGAAGCGTCTACCATATGCCTCATAGAAGTCATCCATCTCCGCCACGGGACCTGGCATCCTGTAGGTTCTCCGAATGTCTTCCACAGAGTCGTCAATAGGCCTCTTTCTCACGATGACCACATCATTCCTATGCTCTAAAACATTTGCATAAAATTCTCTCATCACCATCGCATTGGCTTCGTCTGGTTCTTCAAAGAAAACATCCAACCGACGCCGGAGCAGCTCATTGTACATGTTCGGACAGTCATGCCGGAGGGACACTGTATCCATGCCACGTCCTGGTATTGTCACCTTTGATTCCTTATCAGCAAACCTTTCCTGAGCCTTAGCGGATATGAACTTGTTGCTATCATAAGAACGAGCATCAATTGACGCTCGTGCTCTAGATGATTCTGCTTGTCTGCTGTAGAAAGGACCGGTGGCTTGGCGCTTTCTGGGGGGTGTCATATTATCTACAATAAGGAACATCATTAGCGCAGTACAAAAGAAGTGACCCAACTGTGGTTACTCATACTTCACCCTTACAATTGGTCACAATTATCATCGACATTCACTGTGGCATTTAAACAAACACTTTGTGGGCATCATTCACCGGATCCCCCAATTAATCATGTTGTAACCCAATTACCACCACAATTTCCCCAAAATCAACCAACTAAGGTAAGAGATACAACTCCACAATTACAACCACCCACAAGCACTACATATACACTACAAATTACTTCTAAGAAAAGAGAAGAAAAACTACTACCTAACAAAGAATTAAAAAGAAAACCTAACAAAAATTGGCAAAGAGAAAACATACATGTGGTGTGAGAAAATTGTGAGAGTTGAAGAAGTGTATTAAAGATTGAATTAGCAATGAACTTGGGAGGATGAGGGCTAGGAGTAGTTTGGGGAGGAAGAGAGGCGTGTGTTTTGGGGTGGGGAGAGTAAGACTTTTAGAAGATGAAGTGTTTTAGGAGGAATAGGAGAAGGGGGTTAGGGTTGGGTAAATAAGAAATAAGAAAATAATTAAAATCAAAATGAAAAACTAAAAAATTAACTGACCAAACCTGTCTGGCGAACCTACAGGCGCAGTCCTAGCGCGGTCATAGCGCGCCCGCGCTAGTAGCGTCGGGACGAGGCAGAAGGGAAACTAATTAGTGCGTTCATAGCGCAGCCGCGCTACTCCCAGACAGACTGATCTTCGATATGCGCAGTACAAGCGCGGGAACAAGCGCGGCCGCGCACCTAGACCTCGAAAGTTTTTTGTTTTTTCTACCTTTTTCCTCAGGTCGTATGGACTTAACACTCGCCTAAGCTCACCTGCATATATTAGTACATACATACAGTCAAATAACATTCTAACTAACCAACTCACTACGCGTTGGGTTGCCTCCCAACCAGTGCTAGTTAATGTCGTGGCATGACAATTATAACAAGTCAATGGGTTACCTCCCATGCAGCGCCTGATTTAACGTCGCGGCACGACGCAGATGAGCGCATTTAAGGCTCGCTCCACCTCTGAGGTTCAGTCAGATGTATCACAAACACTTTCTTGGTTTCATCCATGCCCACATATAGTTTCAATTTGTTCTCGTTGACTCAAAATGTGTGGGAATATTTTTCTGAAACAATCTCTATAGCACCTGAAGGGAGCACTTCAACCACACGAAATGGCCCAAATGATCGTGACTTGATTTTTCCCGGAAATAGCCTTAATCTTGAATTATAAAGCAACACCATATCTCCGGGTTTGAAGTTTCGCTCAACAATGTTCTATCGTGCAGCCTCTTCATTTTTTCCATGTACAACCTCGTGCTGTCAAAAGCAAGATATCAGAACTCATCTAGCTCATGCAATTCTGTGACTCTATTTGTGCCCGCGGTCTTAATGTCCAGATTTAGCTGCTTCAATGCACACCAGGCTCTATGTTCTAGTTCCACTGGCAAGTGATAGGCCTTCCCGAACACCAACTTGTATAGTGACATACCAATTGGTGTTTTGAAGGCGGTTCTGTAGGCCCAGAGTGCATCATCTAGCTTTTTCGCCCAATCAGTTATTGTGGCGTTCACAGTTTTAGTCAGTACACTCTTTATTTCTCTATTAGACACTTCGATTTGTCTACTGGTCTGAGGATGGTATAGGGTCTCCACCTTTTGGCGCACATCGTACTTTGCTAGCAATTTCTCGAAGGCTCGATTGCAGAAATACGTGCCTCCGTCACTGATAATAGCTATCGGGATCCCGAAACGGGTGAATATATTCTTCTTCAAAAACCCAACCACCACCCTTGCATCATTGGTGAGGAGAGATGCAGCTTCCAACCATTTGGACATATAATCTACAGCAACAAGTATGTACTTATTGCCATAGGAGCTGACGAAGGGGCTCATGAAATCTATCCCCCATACATCGAACACTTCAACCTCTTGAATTGGGTCCATGGGCATCTCATGGCGACGGGAGATGTTCCCGGTTCCCTGACATTCATCACAGCCCTTCACCCATTGATGTGCATCCTTAAACATAGTTGGTCAGTAGAACCCGGCTTCTAGAACTTTTGTTGTCGTCCTGAATCCTCCAAAATGTCCGCCATATGCCGATACGTGACATGCATGCAAAACAGAAGATTGCTCTATCTCGGGGACACACCTCCGGATCATATTGTCAACATAAATTCTAAACAGATAAGGTTTATCCCAGTAATATATGCGGCAGTCACGGTATAATTTTTTCTTTTGCACAGAGGAAAGGTCATAGGGAACTATACCGCTTGCCAAGTAATTTGCAATGTCTGCATACCATGGCACTTCCTCAAGGCTTGTGCTGAGTAGCTGCTCGTTTGGAAAGGTTTCCAGAATATCCTCTGCCTCAACTAAATTTCCAGTTCCTTCAAGTCGCGACAGATGATATGCGACTTGGTTCTCCGTTCCCTTACGGTCACGAACCTCTAGGTCGAACTCTTGCAGTAACAGCACCCAACGAATCAGGCGCGGTTTGGACTCCTTCTTTTCAATCAAGTACCTGAGAGCAACATGATCAGTGTATACAATTACCTTAGAGCCAATCAGGTATGATCTGAACTTGTCGAAGGCGAACACCACCGCCAACATCTCCTTTTCAGTCACAGTGTAGTTCAGTTGGGCTCCACTCAACTTCCTACTTGTGTAGCAAATTGGGTGCTTTATCTTGTTTTTCCGTTGTCCTAGCACTGCTCCCATTGCATAGTCATTGGCGTCACACATGAGTTCGAATAGTTGCTCCCAGTCGGGGGAAACAATGATGGGTGATGTGACTAGCCTCTTCTTCAATCCTCGAATGCTACCCTGCAATTGTCAGAAAACACGAAAGGGTGATTTTTTTCTAACAACTTACATAGAGGGTTGGCAATTTTGGAGAAGTCTTTGATGAATCTCCGGTAGAAACCGGCATGCCCGAGGAAGCTCCTGATTGCTTTGACTGATGTGGGAGGTGGAATCTTTGCTATCACATCAACTTTATGCCGATCCACTTTGATTCCCTTGCTTGATACCAGGTGTCCCAAGACTATACCCTCTTGTACCATGAAGTGGCACTTTTCCCAATTGAGTACAAGGTTAGTCTCGATGCACCTCTTCAACACTTGGGTCAGATTTGTAAGGCACTCATCGAATGAATTTCCCACCACTGAGAAATCATCCATGAACACCTCCATTATGTCTTCAACCTTGTCAGTGAATATGGCCATCATGCACCTTTGGAATGTGGCGGGGGCATTGCATAGGCCAAAGGGCATCCTCTGGAAGGCAAAAATCCTATATGGACATGTGAACGAGGTTTTCTCTCTGTCCTCTGGTGCAATGGAGATTTGGTTGTACCCTGAGTACCCATCCAGAAAACAGAAGTGAGACCTCCCTGCCAGTCTGTCAAGCATCTGATCAATGAAGGGAAGTGGGAAGTGGTCTTTCTTGGTGGCCAGATTTAATATCCTATAGTCCATGCAAATTCTCCAGCCTGTGACAGTTCTTGTAGAGATCAGCTCATTGTTATCATTTTCACCACTGTCATACCACCCTTCTTAGGAACACATTGCACCGGGCTAACCAGTTGCTGTCAGAGATGGTGAAAATGATTCCTGCATCTAACCACTTAATAATTTCCTTCTTCACCACTTCCTTCATATTGGGGTTCAGCCTTCTTTGGTGTTCCCTGGAAGGTTTGTGCTTCTCTTACAGTAGAATTTTATGCATACAATATGCCAGGATGATAATGTCTGCCATGGTCCACCCAATGACAGTCTTGCACTCTGTGAGTACCTGCAAAAGTTGTTGTGCATGCACATCTAACAAACTAGATAAGATAATAACAGGTAATGTGGAGTTAGGTCCTAGGAATGCATACCTGAGATGGGCGGGCAATGGCTTCAACTCCAGCTTTGGTGGTTCTTCTGCGGATGGCTTGGCTGGAAGGGTTTCTCTTTTTTCTAAGTGCAGGGGCTGAACTTCAAGTGATCTCTTCCAAAAGCCTTTGCCCTCAAGATCCAGCACCCATTCTGTCAATTCTTCCCCATTCACCTCATCTAAATTCATAAGACATGCAGCAAGAGGATCCTCAACAATCAAGGTCTCATCATCCTTTTCAAGGATTACATCCACGGCATCAATAAGAGAACAATTTGCGAATTCACTTGGTCGCCTCATAGATTTCTGCACGTTGAATGTTATCTCCTCATCGTTCAACCTCATCTTGAGCTCCCCAATTTCACAATCAATGAGAGCTCGCCCTGTGGCAAAGAAAGGCCTTCCCAAAATTATGGAAATTTCTTCATCCACCCTACAGTCAAGAATTACAAAATCTTCAGGGAACACAAATTTCCCTACCTGCACCAACACGTCATCCAGAATACCTGAGGGTCTTTTCACAGTTTTTCGGCCAGTTGCAACAGCATAGATGTCGGTCTAGCTCTTCCAATACCCAACCTCTTGTAGATAACCAGGGGCTTAAGATTAATGTTGGCCCCCAAATCATAGAGTGCCTTGGCAAAGGCAAAGTTACCATTGGTGCAGGGAATTGTGAAACTCCCTGGGTCGGGCAACTTTTCAACAACTGGTCTAGTCACCACAGCACTGCAGGTCTAAGTTAGAGTCATTGTGGCCAAGTCTTAGAAGTCGAATTTTTGGTACATCAAGTCCTTCATCATTTTTGCATAACCATGCATCTCCTTCAAAGCATTAATCAATGGAATATTTACCTAAATCTGTTTCAACATCTCCAAGAACTTGTATTGCTCATCTTTTTGGTACTTGGCCAGCCTCTATGGGAATGGTGGTTGAGGTCTCTTCTTCCCAATGATTTGGGTTTTCTCTTTGTCAGACACTACCTCTACTACCGGCTCCTGGGCTGTCTCAGCTTCTTTCTCGGCCTCAATCTGTATGTTGGTTTCTTTCTAGGCAGGTTGCACTGTCACCTCTGTCAGTCTTGCTAAATCATCTAGCTCAATGGGCACTGGTACAAGTGTCTCAGCCTTTCTACTTTCTTGATCCCTCTCTTGCTCTAAGTCTAGGTCTCTGCCATTACGTAAACTCACTGCCATCAGCTGCTTTGGGCCCTGATCTTTTGGATTTACCTGAGTGTCTATAGGTAATGTCCCGTGAGGACGATTATTCAATGACATCGAAATCTGACCCTATTGCACTTCAATTTTCTTTATAGATGACTTGTGTGCATCTACTCTTTTAGTCACTTTTGCATTTGACCCGATAACCTGCTGCATCATTGCCTCGAGTTTAGCAAACCCATCTTACTGTCTCCCACAATGTTGCTGCTAAGGAGGATGATAACCCTGTTGCTGATTTTTGTTTTTGTACCCCCAATGGACTTTGGTAGGGTGCCACATTACCGTGAAGTCGCATGGCTCCCATATTGCCATTGTTGTGTTGCGGCTGGACTGGCCTGTATGGCTGATTCTGCTGGCCCCAATTCTGACCACTCTGTGTCTAGCCCCCATAATTAGACACATAATTCATGTTCTCACGGTAGTGATGGTGATCGCTTTCAGCATTCCACTGGCTACCAATTGGCTGACTAATGCAAGATGTGCATAAACCCCTATTGGTTGTATCTACAATGTGCACCTGCTGCTTCTTCCTTGACTCTTCCACCTTTTTGGTGAGTATGCTCATTTGTGTCATTAAGGTGGCCATATTTTCAGCAAGAGTGTTGACTGGATCTAAGGCCACTGAGTGAACTACTGGAGTGATGGGTGCATTCCTGGTTGTCCACCCTGAATTCTGTGCCATCTTGTCAAGCAGGATCTGGCTTTCTCTCCATGATTTGCTCAAGAATGCTCCACCAGCTGAAGCATCAACATTAGCGTTCACGCTATCTTCCAGACCCATGTAAAATCGTTGCCCCAACATCTGCTCTGGAAAACCATGGTGAGGACATATAACCAACATCCCTTTGAATCGTTCCCATGTTTCTTGCAATGTTTCCGTTGGTTTCTGTCTGAAGCTCAAAATTTCATCAATTTGCTGAGCAGTCTTGTTGGGTGGATAAAACTTGTTCACAAATTGTTTGACTAACTCCTCCCATGTATTTATGGAACTGATAGGGAGTGAATTTAGTCAAGTCTGGGTTGCTCCTGTCACTGAGAATTGAAATAACAACAGCTTTATTGCTTCCTGAGTCATATTGGGCTGCCTTTGAGTTTTGCAGATTGACAGGAAATTCTTGAAGTGCTGTTGAGGATCTTCAATGTATGACCCCGAGAATAGTCCTTTGTTTTGCAACAAGTGCAGCATGTTGTTTGTGATTCGAAAAGATTCATCCTGTATCTGCGGGACTACTATCACTGTGGCCAAATTCTCTGTTGTGGATTGTGCCCAGTAATATAGGGTAGCCTCTGGCTGTGTAGCTGGGTCTACCACGTTATCCCCATTATTGTTTTTGTTGTTCACCAGCTCTACCATTTCTGGTTCATGTTGTCCAGTTGATTGTTGTCATTTGCTTTTCCGATTGGCCCAATTCAAAGCCTTGAAAACTTTCTCGGGATCTGATAATACTTCAAAAACTTCACCAGTTCTCGATGAGTTTCTAGGCATGCACTTGTACAACCAAGTTAGCAAACGTTAAAATTTCAATTTACGGATTGAAAAGGAAGAAAATTGATTACACTAAGAAGTTTTGTATTTCTTTCAACTGTAATTGATAACACCGTTAATTCACCGGCAACGGCACCAAAATTTGATCACGCCCAACTATGCCTTATAAAAAGGACTAAGCGGTCATTACAATTATAATTCGGGTATTTAGCCCAAAGTCGAATCCCAGTGGGAATTAACCTATCAATCACTTTTTCCAAACTCACTAAATTCTCCGCAATCAACTTCCCAAATGTTTTGAATGACAATTGGTGATATTTCTACTAACTATGACTGAATAAGATTAATCAAACTAAGAGCTAACTAAAACTGAGTTGTAAACAAATAAGAGAAGGGTCTAAGGTTGTGATTTCTCCTATTGATGGACTCCCTTCCAGTTATGTGTCATATAGGTTTGCCTAATCTTCTCTATCGATCATGAGAACTTTTACTACCGTAAATCTATCCCGAGTAATTATGACAATTTACTAGACGCACTCTCCCGGGTTACGCTAGCTGGCTTTTATTACAGCTCACTTAGATCGCACCCAAGGTTTCGCTATCCCTAATCCCACCTTTAAACCCTCGGTTATTGATTTCTCATATACTTTGGGAGTGGTGATGTTCAACAACTACCTAAATATGCACTCTCTCCCGAGTAATACATACTAAATAGGCACAGCTAATTGAGGGCCCTTCAATTAACTACAACAGAAACGAAGTTGAACAAATAGAGATTAAACTGGGCAAACTATATTAACACAACAAGAATTTCATCCTTCAACAGGTTCTATCAAAATCCTAGACTAAATAAATTAGGTACTCATAATTGTTTTCATAATAACAACAGCAAAATTCATCATGAATGATAAAAACAAAAGGAAGAAAGGTAGAACTCGATGCCGAATTATCCTCTTTGACTCTTGCCTCTTCTTGCCTTGAAAAAAACTATAAAAACCTTGATTCCTCTTTTTGGGCGAGCTGGACCTTTTATAGGTCAAGTGGAATTACTCCCGATCTTCAAAAATTTTCCCCTGAAGTTACTGCATTCTGGACCGACTAGCGCGGCCGCGCTCGAACCGCTCTAGTGGCCGCGCTCGAACCGCGCTAGTGGTCGCGCTCGATCCGCGCTAGTGGCCGCTCTAAATGCAATATTCACTGTCCCGTTTCTTTTGGACTAGAGAGACCGTGTTTGGTCCGCGCTAATAGGCATCAACACTGCCCCATTTCTTCTGCTCTAGCGTGTCCGCGCTTGGCCAACGCTATGGTGGAACGACCATTCATCTCTTTTTTTCTTTCTTCCTTCACACGCACTTAACTCCGAGGGTATTTCCTTGCTTTAATTTAGCTCCAACCACTATCCTATATCCTCATAAGCACGACTTGCTCCTGCAAAACATAAAATCCACCATTAGAGCCACTTTATCGTCATTTAACCTTCCTAGAATAGTGAAACATAGTAAATTTGGGGTATAAATAGTCGCTAAACTACATGAATCTAGCCTATTATCACTAAATGTATATATAAACCTTGTATTTAACTCAAAACTAGTGGAAACCACTTACCTCATGCTTGGTGATGAAAATAGCACTACAAAGTTGCTCCAAAATTGTCACGACCCAAAATCCTAACTTAGGTCGTGATGGTGCCCAACAACGGGGTCAGGTAAGCCAACACTCAATTTACTAAGGATTCTTTCTTATTTGATTAAACATTTCAACATATACTCAGTTTTTAAAGCTTAAAACATAAATCGACAAGGATAATTTGCCAGTTTTAATCAAAAGCGGTCATGAGGAGGCGTGAGTCAATATATATATACAGACCAGTAATCCATAATAACTACCACGTGTGTGTCAGGAACTAGTGTCACAAGTCCTACAGGCATAGTAACAGAATATACAAAAGATATAACATACAGTCCTACTGTCTTAAAGAAATAGACGGGAAATAAGCAAAAGAAACTCCATGGTGCTGCCGGAGATCGCCAGGAGAAAGTAGCTCACCGTGAAGTCAGGTCCGTCTATAATCAGAATCAATCTCCGGTCTGACAACCAGATGCACCAGCCTCAGAACCTGTACAATTAAGTACATAAGCGTAACATGAGTACATAAATATATATATATGTACCCAGTGAGTATCCCGCCTAATCTCGAAGAAGTAGTGACGAGAGGTCGACTTGACACTCACTAAGGTCCAACAATATAATTTAACAGAATATGATGAAAATGGTAGGCATGTAAAGGTAGTGAAACAACAAATATATAAGGCACTAAAATCCAAGTAAATATTGGAAGTAAATAAACGACTACTACTTCATCTTTCTCCAAATATCTGTCAAATCAATATCAATGAATTCAGTAACAATTAATCATGCACATACGGGATAAGGACAACCGGCCTGAGCCATAAGATAACCATATCTATGCACTGCTGAGGGTCAAACGGCCCGAACCATAAGTTCACTTTGCCATAAAGTACTCACATTTATGCACTGTCAAGGATCGAACGGCCCGAACCATAAGTGCATCTTTTAATCCGTCGTGGCGTACGGCCCGCTCCTATGAGAGTGGGGGAAATCACACTCCGCTCGCGGAATATAAATTGCGAAGCGGTCACAGGCACACACAGTATTCCTTTTTAAATTACTTTTCAGGGAACAATTCGTTAAAATTTCTCAAATTCCATAATCTTAGGGAAATAAGCTGCATCTAACATTTAATTCATTAAGCATATAGTTCATTTCAAGGAAAACACAAGGTATGATGTGGGCCTAACTACCTGGACAAAATAATAATAGTCACTACATACGGACTCTCGTCACTTTGTACGTATGCAGCCCCCACAAATATCACACATAGCATTCAAAACACCTACGAGGACAATTCCCTCTTACGAGGTTAGAAAGGAGACTCACCTCGCGTTGCACCTACTCCCCAGGTCAAGAATGCGCCTGAAACCCCCAACTTGTCACCCAAAGGACTCGAAGCTAACCAAACGTTATGTAAATATATCAAATTATACTCAAAGCATGGAATTCTCCTATTATTTAGTCAAATTCATCATTCTTGAAGAAATCCCGAAACCCAACCCCAGGCCCGCATGCTCGGATTTCAAAAATTCTCGAAGGAAACACTCACACATAACCTAAGGATTATTAATATATGATTTTTGTATGATTTCATAGCCAATTCACGGGTAATTCTCTAAATTCTCGAAAGCCCTAGGTTACTATACCAATTCCTTAATTTTTCACTAATTAGGTAGTTAAATTCAACTAGGAATTCATGCATTAACTAAATTTAGGGTAGAATTTACTTACCTCTCAATGGCTGGGTCATGGGGCTCTTTTCCAAGCTCTCAAAATCGTCTATGGTGGAAGAAAATGGAGTGAAAATGGGATAATCCCGCACTTAAAGACCTTACTGCCTACAGGGGTTTCCGCACCTGCGGCTCGACGACCGCACATGCGGTCTCGCACCTGCGAGCAATAGCTCGCACCTGCGGAAAATGGGACAAGGGCCTGGACTCGCACCTGCGGGCTGGAGTCCACTCCTGCGGCTCCGCACCTGCGAGAACTGGGCAACCCACCAGGGGGTCGCACCTGCGAGGCCTGGACCGCAGGAGCGGTCTCGCACCTGCGACTGGGCAACCGCACCTGCGGTCACACTAGATCAGGTGCCCCAGCAACTGCTTCAGCTGGTCTTTTGGCCTCGTTTGGTGCCCGAGAGGCACCTGAGCCCACCCGAGCCCCCGTCCAAATATACCAACAATTTCCAAATCATAATACGAACTCGCTCGAGCCTTCAGAACACCCGCAAAAATACTAAATCTCAAAATCACACCTCAAAACCCCTAGAACCAAACTTAGGAACTTTAAGTTTTCTTGAATTCGCTAACAATGCGCCGAACCGACCTATACTACTCGGAATGACACCAAATTTTACAGGCAAGTCATAAATGACATAACGGAACTATTCCCGGTCTTGGAATTCCGTTCAGACCTCGATAACACCAAAACACATCCCAAACCACAATATGAAATTTAAGGAACTCTTATTTCAATATTGGGCGCCGAAACGCTCCCAGGTCATCCGAAACTCATTCCGAACATACGCCTAAGTCCGAAATCATCATACAAAGCTACCAGAAACTTTGAAACTCGATTCAAGGGTCGTTTACTAAAAATGTTGACCGAAGTCAAACATGGCCTTAAAGGCCAACCTGAAGGAACCAAGTGTTCCATTATCGCTCTAAACACTTCCGAAACCCGGACCACCCGCCCCCGCAAGTCATAAACCATAATAAACCGCTGTGGGAAGTTTCATTTAGGGGAATGGGGTCCAATAACGCAAAACGACCAGTCAAGTCGTTACAAAAATTGGCTCACATGGAGGGGTTGAAATAAGCCCATCCCTCATTTTTTAAAAGACACTGCCCAGCAATTCTTCGCACCTGCGGTCCACCTGCCACTTTTGCGGCTCCGCACCTGTGATAATTTCCATCGCAGGTGCGGTCTCAGCTAAACTCGACCACGTCTGCTTCTGTAGAGCCCGGACCGCTCCTACGGCTCGCTTCTGTGGGAGCTGTGTCGCACTTGCGCCCCCAGCCAAGCCCAGTCTATTCCCGATTCTACGACACCAAGGCCGCTTCTGCGGCTCCGCACCTGTGGCCAAAACCACATAGGTGCGGTTACACAAGATAACAGCTGCTTCATTTCTTCTTCATATCTCCGAATTCGATCCGTTAACCACCCGGAATCCACCCGAGGACCCCCGGACTATGTCCAATCACACCAACCTGTTCCAAAACATAAAGCAGACCTGCTCCAGGCCTCAAATCACACCAAACAATGCTAAAACCATGAATCGCACTAAAATTCAAAATGAACTTTAGAATTTCCAACTTCAACATTCGATGTCGAAACCTATCAAATCACACCCGATTGACCTCAAATTTTGCACACAAGTCGAATTTGACATCACAGCCCTACTCCAACTTTTAGAATCAGGATCTGACCCTGATATCAAAAAGTCCACTCCCGGTCAAACTCCTCAAAAACCTTCAAATTTCTAACTTTAGCCAAATGACTCCACAAATGACCTACGGACCTCAAAATCCACTTTTGATCGCACTCCCAATACCATAATCACCATACGAAGCCATTACTAAACTTGGAATCCCAAACGGACATCGATAATATTGAAATGCACTTCAACCCAAATATATGAAATTCTTCCAAAAATGTTAACTTCCACAATAGGCACCGAAATGCTCCCGGGTTATCCAAAACCCGATCCGGACATACGCCCAAGTCCAAAATCATCATACGAACCTGCCGGAACCTCCAAATCCAGATTCCGAGGTTGTTTACTAAAAGTCCAATCTTAGTCGATTCTTTCAACTTAAAGCTTCCGAAATGAGAACTCTCTTTCCAAATCAACTCCAAACTTCCCGAAATTCAATTCCGACCAAGCGTACAAGTCATAATACCTGAAGTCAAGTTGCTCATGGTCTCAAACTGTTGAACGACACGCTAGATCCCAAAACGACTGATTGGGTCGTTACATATCACATATGTTGCAAATAGAAATTCAATTTCAGTAATAAAACTTGAAAATATCACAAATATTTTCAAAAACAAATTTAATACAATATTTTTAGAATTAATCTACAATACCTGTTGCATTCATTGTGCTTGCTGCTATCATGATTTACCTATATGCCGACTTCAAGAAGGTACCATAGACTACTACAACTAGCCTACAATACTTCCAGCCCTTGATGGATGTACTAAGAGCAAAAAATACATACAAGAAACAATCATCTTCAGTATTCTACAATTTGATTATCCCCCGATAAGTGTTCTCCAAAATATACAAATAACTCGTTAACCGATTGTAGGAATCATAAGGATGACCTCTCAAAAATTCCAAAGCCTTTTCCTTTGCTCTCCAAGCTTGCATGTAAGTTAAGTTCACACCATGTTCCGATAACATGTCAGTTGTATGTATTTTGGTGTATATATTGTCTTAGGATCCGCATATTTTGGCATGATCATGCTTCCAACTATCATGGTAGTAGCTTTGCGTTGTATATATGTGTTGTACATTAACGAGCATGTGTGCAAGCTGTTGAATTTTCGAACCTTGAACAATGTTGATTAATTTTTTCTTGTAGACTTGAAGTGCCATGTACAATTATCACCAACACATACGAGGCAGTAGTTATAAAATAAAAATAATGATAAAAATGTTAGGCAAATTGTAGTTAACTTATTGATATTAGGCTGTTTATGCACAACAAATTGTTCTAAAGAATTTATATATAATTTATAGACATTTAAACTACAACTTATACACAATATAATTTTGAAAAATAAAATGTTCTTACCTTCTTGCAACTAGGACTTTTCACCCTAAATTGAAACTTATTCATGAATTCATAGTGCTTCATTGTATTGACAGTTGTTTGCTTGTCTGTGTAAACTTAGTCTACTTCAATTACATTTGGCGTATGGTTTGTTATGATTATACTTTCGTATTCCACAATTGCTGGGGATGTTGGCATATCAATCAACTTCACTGTTCCTGATACTTCTCCAAATGTGTTACAGTTTCTTGACAATTATACCATGTTAGTATTACGATAATCAGACATACCTGCAGTCATTTAAAAGTATAGTAATATAGACCTCTGTATATTCAGGTGTTCAGTATTTGACATAAATTAAATTTGTATTATACTTGTAGATACATCTGATCATAATTTACTTTTTTCAAACCTTAGTTACTGTGTAACAGTTACACTTCAATTATTTTTAGAGACATAAAAGTTGAACTACATTTGTTATGTAGTATTGTTATAGGTAATCTGTAAAATTGTAGAACACTTGGAATTGCAAAACATCAGGACTAAATAACAAGCAAACCTACAATTGTACTCGCATTTGACATATTGCATTCCAAATCGAAATCGCTTACTGTTATACACAGCGGATACACTCCTAAGTTTTTGTTTTTCTTTTTCGTCTCCATATACACCCGAACTCTCATATTGTTCCGAATTTCCATTTGAGGACAACGTTTGTTGACAGTGTATTTGATCTTGATGATTTTTACAGAAGTATCGGTCATTAAATGCTCTACAATTGCAGTGTTCAATTGACTATAATTTAAATTTTCATTGACGAAATTTCGTCAACATCAAAATCTATGTATCTCCCAAAGATATCTCACCGACCATTGAGCTGAAGCATTATCGCTAATTTTGACATTATATCGCCAAATTCAATCTAATTGTACAGAAAATAATTACGCAATGCTATGAAAACTTTAGAATGTAGCTATATGTTCAGAGTTTATTGTCAATTCTTCACGTTAGTCTGCAATTGTTTTCTTCAGAAGCTTTTTTTTTAAATTTTTTGCCTTGTTTATGGAACACCAGCGGAAATCTGCTTAAAAGAAGGATTCAGTAGATTTGTTGCCTTGTTTATGGGGCGATGATAGCATCTAAATTTTGTAAATAAAATATACGTTATCCCAAAATCATGTGTCTAAAAAAGGAAGTCTACCGAAGAAACAAGTCTATTTTAAATGAATTTATATTTTTTGTAGCTAAAACGTATTTAGGTCGGGTAAATTCCAAAACTGAGATAATTTTGGTAATAAGATTTCATATAGTGTATAGGAAATAAAAAATTCCTTTTTAGTACATGGGTGCACTACTAAAAAAAGGAGGAAAAAATATATTAAGTAGAATTGATCTGTATTCCTCTAAATAAATAACACAACCTTTAACCAAGTTCTCCATTCAGCTTTCTTGAAGCATGAGTGCCAACAGTTAATATTATACCAATTTTAGAAAATACGTACATAAAATATTTAATATTGCAGAGAAATCATGGGTTCACATGCCCCGTCATTTTACCTATACATATGCCCATGATTTTATATATATATATATATATATATATATATATATATATATATATATATATATATATATATATATATATATATATATATATATATATATATATATATATATATTCTATCCTGGATAAATTAATAAATAATACATAAAGTCATGCATACTTACCAAACACAACAATAGTTGAATGTCTTTGTTAGGATATACTATAAACCATGCGTATTGTTATAGTATTCTTTATGGAATAATTATTTATTTACTTATTCAATTCAATAAAGTTTTATATTAAGTAGAGCATGTATTGGTTTGTGTGTTCGTTGCTTATATAGTAGATAATTTAGTGTATAGAGTTTAACTTATACACGAAAAATTAAATTATTGATTCTTACAAGTCATAAAGTTTATGTTTACAATCTAATGATGGAATGGGACAAACCATCGGAATGGTTGTAGCACAAGATTAAAAGTAATTTATCTTGATTATGGGAATGGTCTAATTCCAACTTCTTGTGCTAGTACATTTTGTATGTATTGAACGGATCAAGTAGAGATAAGTATCTTATACTGACTTAATAAAATAATTTTTCTAGTCCATTCAATGTACGTATACTGTTAATATTGATATAATTATTATATGTCATTTATTATTTTGATTTATTAAAAGGCGAGATTCTTTCGTGAGTCAATAAGCCTGGTAAATTGGACAATAATGGTATACATTGGTGAAGTAATAATTAGTTGATAGAACCCGTTTCTCGATTTTTGAGATTGATGATACTCCTTTATGAAAGCTTATAAGTTTTCATTTGTAAATCCGGCTGGTGAATTTTGTATCCGACATATGAAATAAGTTAAGCGAAAGTCTAAAGGAAGTAATCAATAAATTAAATTATCAGTAATTTAATTTGATTGGTTAGTATATGAATCTTAATATGGAGAGTTAAATAAGGTTTAATGGAAGAATTTCGAAATAAAACTAAGTAGTGCAATTATGAATTTTTAGTGAAATAATTCGTAATTTATTATGGTAGAAATTAATTTCAAAATTAATTCCGTAATCGGAAAGCTTAATTAAATTATGTAGTCCCTATTGTGCCTAAATAATAGGAAATAAAGGAAACATTTCCTTAGTGTAAGAAGAAACTTAACAGGGTTTGAAAAAGGGTTTTAACCTAAAAAAACGTGACTATATATATGAGATATAGGCTGGCCATTTTTTGCACTGGTTTTACATGTTTTATCCCTTGAATTTTGCCCACTCGAAATTATCTCTTTCTGGAAATTATTTAGGTAACACGGTAGAAGACTGTGGAAGTTTGCTGAGGTCTTGCAACTCTGGAACTAGAGACAGAGATTGATTTGCTTTGTTCACGCTTTAAGAGGTAACTCGAATAATCTCTGTATGTGCTAATTATTTAATTCACACGTGAATATGATACTGAAATTGCTTCCGTTGCGATATATAATCCAACAATTGGTATCAGAGCCTACTCACGTCTAATTAAATGATTAGGATAAACAATGAAAATTAATATCATGTTAATATGCAAGTTTTGAATTACATGCAAAGATTATTTTTCTGTAAAACTGCATTATTTTTTAGCATGAATATTTGTTATGAGTATTATGATTATTCTGAAAATCATATAATATTTTCTTATTGTTGATGATATTTGATTAGAATAATCTGAAAATTACACTAATCCATGAACAACGCAAAAGTCACTATTTGGCCGAATTGGCCAGAAAATCGGAGGTCAACATGTTGACGCACTCCGATTGACCTGAAACTTGGAAGGTTCATGCGAAATAGCCCATTGAGAAATACTTATCAGCTTTGCTCATGATGTAAGCCGTTTTTGGGCTTTCGAGGTCGTTTAGATGGTGTTTTGGACATTTTTTTAATTTTTTGGAAATTTTTCAAAAAAAATTTTGAGTTGTTTTTAATCCAGTGGAGGTAGGGATCATTTCCTACGGACTCTGGGGTTAAATTCTAGTGATATAATATTTTTACACGTTGACGCATGTCTTCTTCCATATCGGATAAACTCATTATGGATAATCACTAGGTTATACTAGTTGTTGATTACTTGTATTTGCTCTCCATCTGAGTATGTATGTCGGTTCATGGGACTAATATATATATATATTGAATATTGATATTCATTTGACTTAAATTAACAGCTTACTCTCCATCTGAGCATGACCTGTTTAAATTCATGGAGTGAATAATCTGTCATTATATATGTATATTGCAAGAATAGCTCTTTTCCCATCAAAATTTGTTGTTCAAGGTGCATAAATTATATATATGTAATGTGTTTTGAATTTTAATATTCAAATAATACATGACTGATTTTGATCTATTTAATTTATTGTCTCCCAGATTAACAATGACTGCTTTCAATCCCCTTACTGCTATTGTTACTCAAAACAAACTTGAGGGTCCGAATTATGTTTATTGGAAACGAAACTTGGACATTGTCCTAATTGCTGAAGAGTACAAATTTCTGCTCGATGAGGTGTGTCCAGAAAAACCTGGAGATGATGCTACGGATGATGAACAAAAAACTTACCAGAAATGGGTCAAGGCTGATGAGATGGCGCGGTGTTACATTTTGGCATCCATGTCAAATGTTCTGCAACATCAGCATCAGTCAATGGAGTCTGCATACGACATTCTGGAAAATCTTAGAGAAATGTTTGGAGATCAGAATCGTGTGGCTAAGCAGACTGCAATGAAAGCTCTTCTGAATACCAAAATGGTTGAAGGTTCATCGGTTAGGGACAATGTTCTGAAGATGATGAGTCTTCTGAATGAACTGGAGGTCCTTGGAGCTAACATTGATAAGGATATGCAAGTTGAAATAATCCTACAGACTCTGCCTAATAGTTTTCAGCAGTTTCGCCTGAATTATAATATGAACAAAATGGATTTGTCACTTGTAAAATTGCTGAATGAGCTGCAGTCAACAGAGACTATTATCAAGCAACAAGCTCCTACAGAAGAAGAAAAAGGCTCAAAAACCCTTTGTTGGTGGCGCAACTACTGGTGTGAAAATGTCACGACCCAAATTTCCCTCTGTTGGGTATCGTGATGGCACCTAGTCTTAGGGACTAGGTAAGCCTAACATTTCCACTGAACGACAACAATAATAAAGGAATTATAACAGTCTCGATATAGACATCTTGACAAAGTTTAAAATTTCCCAAAACCCGGTAAATACAAGTCATAAGCTCTACGAAATCTTTCCATCAAATCTAAATACAACTGTCTAGGAATAAGTAAGTACAGTTGAATAGAAATAAAACAGGAAGGTGACTCCGAAGCCTGCGAACGCAGCAGCAGGTTACCTTGAGTCTCCTCAGCAATGATCTGCGCAGCTACTAACAACAATAACATCGATCTGCACACAAAAATATGCAGAAGTGTAGTATGAGAACACCATAGCGGTGCCCAGTAAGTATCAAGACTAACCTCGATGAAGTAGTAACGAGGACTAGTCAAGACACCACTGGTCTAATAAGTAAAAAGGCATAAATGTATAAATGGCCGAAAAATAATATCTATCTAAAGATTTTTCAATATAATTAACGATACTATCGAATAATACGGAAGAAAATTCAATAATTACGATCAACGGACAACATAATAGAAATACGCAAAGAGAATGGAAAGAATACAATCCAAATGGCGGGAATCACAACCCAATAAAAATACTAGCAACTCAGCACTGCATCAATTTATTCACATCAGTCCTTAGCCAATAAACTCCATAAAATTTGTCAAACCTTCGAGTGAAAACCTTTAAATTGTGAGTTTATTTTGAAAACTTTAAAGATATAATCATTTCGGAATAGAGAAATTTCTTCTTTGAAATATACTTTCTCTGAATGTATATTTACATATTTTTATAAAGAGAAATCTTTAAAAACATAGTCTCTTCGGTGTTCAAATATATTTTCCCAAATACTGCTCTTTCAAATATCATCAAAATATGTGATGTTCAAAATATACTTTCCCGAAAACTGCTCTTTCAAATATCATCAAAATAGGTGATGTTCAAAATATACTTTCCCAAATACTGCTCTTTCAAATTTCATATTTTTCTGCAAGACAAATACTTTTAAAATATACCTTCGAAATAGAAGTCCTTCAGACATAACTTTTCCTGGAGATAATTTCTTTCAGCTATACTTTTCAATATATATATATATTCTACGATCCAAATCTCCTCAATGATAAAACCACCGGAACTCATTCTACAACTTAGAATTTGTCATGCAATGCAGTACAGGGGGAAAGCTTCCGGAATCTCGTCCGTAGTCCCAATTTAAATATGCGATGCAGTACGGGGGAAAGCTCCCGGATCTCTGTCTGTAGTCCCAATTTAAATATGCAGTGCAGTACAGGGGAAAGCTCTCGGATCTCTGTCCGTAGTACAAATTTAAATATGCAGTGCAGTGCAGAGGAAAGCTACCGGATCTCGGTCCATAGTCCCAATTTAAATATGCAATGCAGCCACTGAGGTAAACAACCAGAATGCGACAGAAACAACATATATTGCCACAACCGGCGCAAAAGCAAACAAGACCGAATGCAAAGTGCGATGATCAAATCAATACAAAGACTTAAATCACAAAAATGGTAAAAGCTCACTCATAAGAAGTAGCCACTGAAAGGAATGCCAAGCACAAAGAGAAAACAACATAATGAGGGTAAAACAAGACAAATATAGCAACGATTCTATATATTCAAGTTCGCAACTAAGAAACTGAATCATCCCAGTAGGGGAATCAGTTATAACCAATCTCACTTAGACAATTAGCTTCACCGAATAAACTCAGTTTGAAAAAATGCTCAGTAAATAGGCAGCATCAAAGAATACCATCAACATGGGCGGTCATCAATTAAACCTAATTAGTACTTAAGAGGAAAATCATTTAAATCACAATGTACGACTCACGGGCATGCTTGACCAACGTATAGATATTCCAATTACTTGTTAGACATTTATAGGGCAAGATTATACTAGTTTTAGTCACATAGGCAGCGTATGAAGAAAGATATAGTATAACTGTGGGAAAAACAAAGTCTTCATTTAAGTCAATTAAGATCATATAAGAAACAAGGAATGCTAGGCAAGTACTTCTAATTTGAGCAGGGAGAGATGAAACTAGAAATCAGGAATTTAAATATAGCAATTTCAATTCATACGCGGGGAACATAAGGACCTAGAAATCCCCTAGGGAAATCTATTTGCAAGTAAGTCCGAGTACGCACTCGTCACCTCGCGTACGCGGACTACAATCCACATAGAAGACTCAATCCTAAGGGGTTGTTCCCCCACACAAGGTTAGGCAAGATACTTACTGTAACGATCCGACCGGTCATTTTGAGCTCTAGCGCGTCATTCAGCGGCTTGAAGTCGTGATCAGCTCCATTTCAAGTATTATGACCCGTGGGCGTGGTTGGAATTAAATTTCGGGAAGTTTAGCATTTATTTGGAAAGAAAATTCTCATTTCAGAAGCCTTAAGTTGGAAGAATCAACTAAGATTGGAATTTTGAGTAAACGACCTCTGAATCAGGATTTGAAGGTTCGTATGATAATTCGGACTTGGGCGTATGTACGGATCGGGTTTTTGGATAACCCGGGAGCATTTCGGTGCATATTGTGGAAGTTAGCATTTTAGAAGAATTTCATAGATTTGGGCTTGAAGCGCATTTCAATGATGTTGATGTCCGTTTGGGATTCTGAGTCTGGGAATAGCTTCGTATGGTGATTCTGGAGTTGGGAGCGCGATCGAAAGTGAATTTGGATGTCCGTAGGTCATTTTGGAGTCATTTGGCTAAAGATAGAAATTTAAAGGTTTTTGAGAAATCCGACCGGAAGTGGAAGTTTTGATAACAAGGTCGGAATGCGAATTCGGAAGTTGGAACAGGTCCGTAATATTGAATATGACTTGTCTGCAAAATTCGAGGTCAATCGGACGTGATTTGATAGGTTTCGCCATCGGATGTGGAAGTTTGGAATTTCAAGTTCATAAAATTGGGTTTTGGGTGCGATTTTTGGTACCAATGTTGTTTGATGTGATTTGAGGCCTCAAGCAAATCCGCATTATGTTTTGGAGCAGGTTGGTATAATTGGACACGGTCCCGGGGGCCTCGGGTGGATTCCGGGTGGTTAACGGATCAAGTTTGGCAGGTTGAAGAAGGCTGAGGTTGTTGTCATCTGGTGTGACCGCACCTGCGAGGATTTGGCCGCAGGTGCGGCTTTGATACCGCAGGTGCGAGAGTGGGCAGGCTTTGCCGGGATTGCAGGTGCGATGGAATTTCCGCACCTGCAAAGGCGCAGCTGCGGGCAATGAGTCGCAGGTGCGAATTCGGCTGGAGTAGAAGGAAGCCGCAGGTGTGGGCTCTTGGGCGCACCTGCGGAAGCGCAGGTGCGAGGGCTGGACCAAAGGTGCGAAAATCGGCCTGGGCAGAATGTTTTAAAACAAGGATTCTTGGTTCATTTTCTTCATTTCTTCTTTGGCTTAGGCGATCTTGGGAGGCTTCAAAGAGAGGATTCTTTCATGCAATGTCAAGATAAGTAACTCCTTCATGCTTCTAAGTTAAATACAAGATTTTATGCATGGATTAGGCATGGAAATTGGTAGGAATTTGGGAAATATTGAAGAAACCTAGAAAATGGAAATTGGATTTTAGCCACGAATTGAGCATGAATATTTGAGTAAATTATATATTTGAGTTAGTAAGGCTACGGGCAGAATATATCTTCGAAAAATTTCGGATTCCGGGCACGTGGGCCCGAGGGCATTTTGGTCATTTCACTAAGCGGGGTTGGGAAAATAGATAATTTGGAATTGTTGCAAATATTAGAGTATATTTTCATTGGGTTGTCATTGTTTGGATAGTTTTGGGGTGTTGTGCGTCCGTTTGGAGTCATCGGAAGGGCTTAGAGGCCGGTTATGGAATCTCGGAGCGAGGTAAGTCTCCTTTCTAACTTTGTGAGGGGGAATTGTCCCCCTAGGTGAATTATTAAGTACATGCCATTATTTTCGAGGGCTACATACGCACGAGGTGACGGGAGTCCGTGCGTAGCTACTATTATGCCTTGTTCGGGTAGTCTAGGACCCACTAGCATGCTTTGTGTGTTGTACTTTGTGATCCTGCCTGTAATATTAAACTTCTACTATAATCGAAATCATAATTAAATATCTAGGGATGAATAGAGTTCATTTTCTTAATCATTTAGAAAGAGAATTTATTCCTCTGTGGATAATTGTATACCTGGTAGAGTTGTATTATGGAATATCATTAAACTTGGCAAATGAGTTTCAAAACAAAGATTTAAAAGCTATATTTCATGTTCCTTTAAGAAGAATTTTACCACTTCCCTGAGAAAAACTGCTTTCTTGATAAAAATACGGATTTATTATGTGGATATGTGTACATATGAGCACCTGATTCGCAGGTATGATTTGCGAGCAGGCTAGCCTTATTATTTGTATGTATAACCGTGTCGCATGATCAATTCGCGAGCGGGCAGATAGATGCATCTATGGTTCGAGCTGTTTGACCCTTCGGCGGTGCACAGTTTATTATTGTTGGTCCGCGCCGTTCGACCCTCGGCACTACTTGCGCATGATATTTATGCGTAGTTGCTATGATTTTCCCTGATTACTGGCCTGAAATATTAAGTTGTCAATTGAAATGACAGAGATTTAAAGTTAGTAAAAAGATTTTGGAAGAAGTTGTTCCTTCCCGTCGATTAATTGTTATTTGATTAAATCACCCATGTTGATTAATTGTTATTAATGTGACGAAGATATAAAGTGTCAAACGTGAACGGAGTTGAAAATATTTATTTCTGATTTTAATAAATTGCATATGATAATCACGCTCAGTGACACACTTAAATATTCTGAATTGACCTTTAGTAAGTGTCTAATTTGACCTCTCGTCACTACCTCTTTGAGGTTAGGCGGGTGACTTACTGAGTACACGTTGTTTTTTACTCATGCTACACTTGCTGTGCATTTTATTGCACAGGTACTTTCATAGCAATGTGGAGGATTTGGAGACTTAGGCGAGCTGCATCATCTGGAGGCGATCCGCAGCTGACAGAGTCTCCCTCGTTCTGTATTTATTTTCATTTTAAATTTCCTTGTCCAATTTGTATTTTGGACAGGCTTTGTAATGATTGTATAAATTCTCAAAAATTGCTCATGTACTTGTGACACCGGGTTTTGGGATGTGTTGGGATATATTTGCTAAAGTGTAGTATACAAACTATTGTTTTTAACTAACAGATTTTTATTTGGTTAATATGTAATAAAGTGAAAGGAAATATTTTCATAAATGTTAAAATCGGAAAGTTATTTTAATTAATTAATGATTTGGCTTGCCTGACATTGATGTCCGGCGCCATCATGACCTTATGGATTTTGGGTCGTGACAACATGGTATCAGAGCGCTAGGTTCCCGTAGGTCTCACGAGCCATGAGTAAGTCTAGTAGAGTCTTGCGGATCGGTACGAATACGTTTGTACTTATCTTCGAGAGGCTACAGGGCTACTAGGATACTTCCCTTCTTGATTTCCTCATCGTAAGATTTGATTCCTTTGAGTCTTATGCCTATGTTTATTCCTAATCAATCTTACACGTCGCGAAACACTTGCTATGAATCAGGAAGTTGAGTAATTGAAATGGCGTTACAGATGTAATTCTAGATGTTTCCATGTGTAATTGGTAAGGACTGTTGTTATGGCCCTGCAGAAGAATAATATGTTGTTTTAGCTCAGTAGCTGTGTCTCTGAGAGCGTTAAGGCTAGGCTCAGGTAGTGATGATTCTTGCGATTGGTTATCGTGTGATGTCGATATGATGATAGAATGCTTTCCCGTATGTGGGGAATGATGAATTGTTTGAAGGGACGTCTTCTTAGAGTGTGATTTCGAGATTTCAGTATTTTAGATCCGGCAAAGGAAAGGCATTTGAATTATGAATGGTTCGGTTGGGGTTGATAAGTAGTAAGACTTGGTGTCTTCAAGTGAGGTGGGATATGCACATGCGACGTGTTCTTCTCAGAGTGTGATTTCGAGATTTCAGTATTTTAGATCCGGCAAAGGAAAGGCATTTGAATTATGAATGGTTCGGTTGGGGTTGATAAGTAGTAAGACTTGGTGTCTTCAAGTGAGGTGGGATATGCACCTGCGACGTGAAGTCGTCGTCATTGATCGAATGGAATGTGTTAAGTGTGTCGGTGTTATGGGTTTTCGATTGCGTGGGGTCAGAGTATTGAGAAGAAGTATTGAAGAATGCGGTTGGCAGAGACCGTAAGGTGTGGTGGTTCAGTACCGGATAAGTGTTGATAATGAACGTAGCTAGAGAAAGATGATCTTTGGAGAGTGTGAAGTCGTGGTGATCAGCTGGTTTGAGAGCTACAGAGAATGATCCTGGAGTGAGGCTAGGCGGTGGTTCCATTTCTAGGAGGCCAGGCGTAAGAAGCAGAAGTCGAGCAGTCGCGGAGTGGGGGAGCGGCAACATAGCTTGGAATTTGAAGATATTGTCGCGCATTTAATGGATGTCCATGAGGAGCGGACGGACTAGTAAAGTTGATAAATGAAGCAGGGCGTAGGATGGGGTATTAAAGTCGCAGAGAGCGTGCATTTTAGCATCGTTGGAAGGTGTCCGCGGGTGATTTCATCAGGTGGGTTATCTTCTGTGAATAGGTTGGCGATGGCGGGGTTGGCAGGTCTCGGTGAGGGGTTCTAGTGGCTATTCGGTAGGAGGCGGAATGTGTGAATGATGCTAGAGAATTTGAGTATTTAGGGAGTGCTAGCAAGAGGATTTGGAAGAATTGGATAGATTGGTTGAGCTAGATCATGTTATCAAAGGAGAAAGGATCTCGGCAGGGTCTAGAGTGGTGCAAGGAGTAGCTTCGGGCTAAGTGGGGGAGTCCCACCATCTGCAGTTGGGTTGTAGGGTTGTCTTCTCATAGGGTCGCGGATTGTCGGTGTGTTGGCAAGTTATTTCAGCTAAGGGAAAGGAATAAAATGGCGATTGTGCGTGGAATTTGAGGAATGTTTGAAAGAGTCAGCCCTGTCGGATCAGGGTTAGGCTTTGGAAGATTCAGAATTTATGCTTAAGGCATAGGTGAGTTGACAGGATAGTGACTCGATCACGTGGTTCCTTGAAAGGGGTGTTCATGTGCTAGAAGAACCTTGGAGTTGATTGCATTCGGGGCCAGCTAGAGTGGGTGACTCTCAATAACGGTCCTAGTGAGTTCAAAAGTCAAGAATGCGGCGTTCAAGGGTTTCAGGCAGCAGTATGATCAAGAATCCAGCTTTTGCAGAGTAACTTCTGAGAAGAAGGACGATGGTTGGAATATTTTATGATATGTTTCAGCATGCAAGATAGTATTGGAGGAGTGAGAGAAATAAACTCCGGATTGTAGAAAGATTACTAGGAGGGTATGAGACGGGTTGCGGGATTTAGGCAGCATAGTCGCGTGAATCAAGGTCACTCGGGATGGGTGACGGTTGAGAGTGTTATGAGTTGAAGTAAGTTGCTATTATTCCTGAGGAAAATTGAAGATGATTAAAAGAAAATAGATTGATTATCCATGGTTGAAATCGCACATTTTCGGCAGTGATCAATTCCTTCGATGTGATTAAGTTATGCATGTGGGTTGTGCCGGTGTGTACGGGGCTTGTCGGCCGTCGTAATGGATTGCATGTGGGAGCATTCAAGTATTATAGCCTGACAGGTGTAGGCGGATCTCGGGAGGGTTATGGTGGTATAGACTACTACTTAAGGATTTGCATATTGGGTGATTGTGGGAATTCACTCGTGTGTTGAGATGGTACTCTTGAATTGAGTTAATTAAAAGGTTTCTATATGATGAAGTGCTCAACCTATTGATGGTTCAGCAGTTATGACGGAATTCTTGCGCTACCTCATATTGGCATGTTAGTTTCGGGAAGCAGTACGTAACTGGGATTAAGAATCGAGATTGCGATTCGGTGTTAATAAGGATGTCATGAGCTCGGAAGAGAAGAAAAAGAGATTCAAGAGTTCAGAGTAAGCTGGTGTTATCTTCAGTGTCACCTGAGATTGATATTTGGTGGAAGAGGCTTTGTACCCTGGTCAAGGGTTCTTGATGTGTCTTGTTGCCTTGTGTGGAAGGTCGTGGAAGCATGACCACAAAAAGATTGTATAAGTGTGACATGTAGTCACTTGATGGATGGTTTTGGATTGTGGGGTGTTTGTCCTGGCTATTATGGTTGTTCTTGCATATTATGAGAGGAAGTGGGTTAATGTGGACCCAGGTAAAAGCTATCAGCTTAGTTTGGTGCGAGCAAGGTGACTCGATGTTTGTGGATGTATTTAAATATGATTATTGCCTCTGTATGAGCCAGGCATGTTCATTTCAGTAGAGCGCTTTTCATGGAAAGGTATTAGAACAGCAGATGTTGTTCCGTCTTCGTCAAATTCGTGTGTTATTATGATTGTGTCGTGTGAGTTGTGAAACAGCTTGATAATTTCCTATGTGTTGAGGTCCCGCATATTGGGGATGTTATGTGAGCAGGATAGCTCTTGAGATCCAGAGTGTGTGTATATATATATATATATATATATATATATA